>JAOTOL010001366.1:467500-763448 GCA_034440575.1 Imbricaverruca yamaguchii | reverse complement strand
CAGCCAGACCATGGTGGACACCTGGTGGACATGGCACCATCACAACACAGCAGCCAGACCATGGTGGACACCTGGTGGACATGGCACCATCACAACACAGCAGCCAGACACATGGTGGACACCTGGTGGACATGGCACCATCACAACACAGCAGCCAGACCACGGTGGACACCTGGTGGACATGGCACCATCACAACACAGCAGCCAGACCACGGTGGACACCTGACGGTCATGGCACCATCACAACACAGCAGCCAGACCACGGTGGACACCTGACGGGCATGGCACCATCACAACACAGCAGCCAGACCACGGTGGACACCTGACGGGCATGGCACCATCACAACACAGCAGCCAGACCACGGTGGACACCTGGTGGGCATGGCACCATCACAACACAGCAGCCAGACCACGGTGGACACCTGCGGACATGGCACCATCACAACACAGCAGCCAGACCACGGTGGACACCTGACGGTCATGGCACCATCACAACACAGCAGCCAGACCACGGTGGACACCTGGTGGGCATGGCACCATCACAACACAGCAGCCAGGCCACGGTGGACACCTGACGGTCATGGCACCATCACAACACAGCAGCCAGACCACGGTGGACACCTGGCGGGCATGGCACCATCACAACACAGCAGCCAGACCACGGTGGACACCTGGTGGACATGGCACCATCACAACACAGCAGCCAGACCATGGTGGACACCTGGTGGGCATGGCACCATCACAACACAGCAGCCAGACCACGGTGGACACCTGGTGGACATGGCACCATCACAACACAGCAGCCAGACCATGGTGGACATGGCACCATCACAACACAACAGCCAGACCACGGTGGACACCTGACGGTCATGGCACCATCACAACACAGCAGCCAGGTCATGGTGGACACCTGACGGTCATGGCACCATCACAACACAGCAGCCAGGTCATGGTGGACACCTGACGGTCATGGCACCATCACAACACAGCAGCCAGACCACGGTGGACACCTGGTGGACATGGCACCATCACAACACAGCAGCCAGACCACGGTGGACACCTGGTGGACATGGCACCATCACAACACAGCAGCCAGACCATGGTGGACACCTGGCGGGCATGGCACCATCACAACACAGCAGCCAGACCATGGTGGACACCTGGTGGACATGGCACCATCACAACACAGCAGCCAGACCATGGTGGACACCTGGTGGGCATGGCACCATCACAACACAGCAGCCAGACCATGGTGGACACCTGGTGGGCATGGCACCATCACAACACAGCAGCCAGACCACGGTGGACACCTGGTGGGCATGGCACCATCACAACACAGCAGCCAGACCATGGTGGACACCTGGTGGACATGGCACCATCACAACACAGCAGCCAGACCATGGTGGACACCTGGTGGGCATGGCACCATCACAACACAGCAGCCAGACCACGGTGGACACCTGGTGGGCATGGCACCATCACAACACAGCAGCCAGACCACGGTGGACACCTGGTGGACATGGCACCATCACAACACAGCAGCCAGACCACGGTGGACACCTGGTGGGCATGGCACCATCACAACACAGCAGCCAGACCACGGTGGACACCTGGTGGTCATGGCACCATCACAACACAGCAGCCAGACCACGGTGGACACCTGGTGGACATGGCACCATCACAACACAGCAGCCAGACCACGGTGGACACCTGGTGGGCATGGCACCATCACAACACAGCAGCCAGGCCTTACACCTGCAACCAACACAGCAGCCGCCATGGTGGACACCTGGTGGACATGGCACCATCACAACACAGCAGCCAGACCACGGTGGACACCTGGCGGGCATGGCACCATCACAACACAGCAGCCAGACCACGGTGGACACCTGGTGGACATGGCACCATCACAACACAGCAGCCAGACCATGGTGGACACCTGGTGGACATGGCACCATCACAACACAGCAGCCAGACCATGGTGGACACCTGGTGGACATGGCACCATCACAACACAGCAGCCAGACCATGGTGGACACCTGATGGACATGGCACCATCACAACACAGCAGCCAGACCACGGTGGACACCTGGTGGCATGGCACCATCACAACACAGCAGCCAGACCACGGTGGACACCTGGTGGACATGGCACCACACAACACAGCAGCCAGACCAGCGGTCATAGCACCATCACAACACAGCAGCCAGACCATGGTGGACACCTGGACGCATGGCACCATCACAACACAGCAGCCAGGCCATGGTGGACACCTGGTGGACATGGCACCATCACAACACAGCAGCCAGACCACGGTGGACACCTGCGGACATGGCACCATCACAACACAGCAGCCAGACCACGGTGGACACCTGGTGGCATGGCACCATCACAACCAGCAGCCACAACCATCACAACACAGCAGCCAGGCCACGGTGGACACCTGGTGGACATGGCACCATCACAACACAGCAGCCAGACCACGGTGGACACCTGGTGGTCATGGCACCATCACAACACAGCAGCCAGACCACGGTGGACACCTGGTGGGCATGGCACCATCACAACACAGCAGCCAGGCCACGGTGGACACCTAGACGGACATGGCACCATCACAACACAGCAGCCAGACCACGGTGGACACCTGGTGGACATGGCACCATCACAACACAGCAGCCAGACCACGGTGGACACCTGGTGGACATGGCACCATCACAACACAGCAGCCAGACCACGGTGGACACCTGACGGTCATGGCACCATCACAACACAGCAGCCAGACCACGGTGGACACCTGGTGGACATGGCACCATCACAACACAGCAGCCAGACCATGGTGGACACCTGGTGGACATGGCACCATCACAACACAGCAGCCAGACCATGGTGGACACCTGGTGGACATGGCACCATCACAACACAGCAGCCAGACCACGGTGGACACCTGGTGGACATGGCACCATCACAACACAGCAGCCAGACCATGGTGGACACCTGGTGGGCATGGCACCATCACAACACAGCAGCCAGACCACGGTGGACACCTGGTGGGCATGGCACCATCACAACACAGCAGCCAGGCCATGGTGGACACCTGGCGGACATGGCACCATCACAACACAGCAGCCAGACCATGGTGGACACCTGGTGGACATGGCACCATCACAACACAGCAGCCAGGCCATGGTGGACACCTGGTGGGCATGGCACCATCACAACACAGCAGCCAGACCATGGTGGACACCTGGTGGACATGGCACCATCACAACACAGCAGCCAGACCACGGTGGACACCTGGTGGGCATGGCACCATCACAACACAGCAGCCAGACCATGGTGGACACCTGGTGGGCATGGCACCATCACAACACAGCAGCCAGACCACGGTGGACACCTGGTGGGCATGGCACCATCACAACACAGCAGCCAGACCATGGTGGACACCTGGTGGGCATGGCACCATCACAACACAGCAGCCAGACCATGGTGGACACCTGACGGTCATGGCACCATCACAACACAGCAGCCAGACCACGGTGGACACCTGGTGGACATGGCACCATCACAACACAGCAGCCAGACCACGGTGGACACCTGGTGGACATGGCACCATCACAACACAGCAGCCAGACCATGGTGGACACCTGGTGGACATGGCACCATCACAACACAGCAGCCAGACCATGGTGGACACCTGGTGGACATGGCACCATCACAACACAGCAGCCAGACCATGGTGGACACCTGGTGGACATGGCACCATCACAACACAGCAGCCAGACCACGGTGGACACCTGGTGGACATGGCACCATCACAACACAGCAGCCAGGCCACGGTGGACACCTGGTGGGCATGGCACCATCACAACACAGCAGCCAGACCATGGTGGACACCTGGTGGACATGGCACCATCACAACACAGCAGCCAGACCATGGTGGACACCTGGTGGACATGGCACCATCACAACACAGCAGCCAGACCACGGTGGACACCTGGTGGACATGGCACCATCACAACACAGCAGCCAGACCACGGTGGACACCTGGTGGGCATGGCACCATCACAACACAGCAGCCAGACCACGGTGGACACCTGGTGGACATGGCACCATCACAACACAGCAGCCAGACCATGGGACACCTGACGGTCATGGCACCATCACAACACAGCAGCCAGACCACGGTGGACACCTGGTGGACATGGCACCATCACAACACAGCAGCCAGACCATGGTGGACACCTGGTGGACATGGCACCATCACAACACAGCAGCCAGACCATGGTGGACACCTGGTGGACATGGCACCATCACAACACAGCAGCCAGACCACGGTGGACACCTGGTGGACATGGCACCATCACAACACAGCAGCCAGACCATGGTGGACACCTGGTGGACATGGCACCATCACAACACAGCAGCCAGGCCATGGTGGACACCTGGTGGGCATGGCACCATCACAACACAGCAGCCAGACCATGGTGGACACCTGGTGGACATGGCACCATCACAACACAGCAGCCAGGCCATGGTGGACACCTGACGGTCATGGCACCATCACAACACAGCGGCCGACCATGGTGGACACCTGGTGGACATGGCACCATCACAACACAGCAGCCAGACCATGGTGGACACCTGGTGGGCATGGCACCATCACAACACAGCAGCCAGACCATGGTGGACACCTGGTGGACATGGCACCATCACAACACAGCAGCCAGACCATGGTGGACATGCACCATCACAACAGCAGCCAGGCCAGGTGGACACCTGGCACCATCACAACACAGCAGCCAGACCACGGTGGACACCTGGTGGACATGGCACCATCACAACACAGCAGCCAGACCATGGTGGACACCTGGTGGACATGGCACCATCACAACACAGCAGCCAGACCATGGTGGACACCTGGTGGACATGGCACCATCACAACACAGCAGCCAGACCATGGTGGACACCTGGTGGACATGGCACCATCACAACACAGCAGCCAGACCATGGTGGACACCTGGTGGACATGGCACCATCACAACACAGCAGCCAGACCATGGTGGACACCTGATGGTCATGGCACCATCACAACACAGCAGCCAGACCATGGTGGACACCTGGTGGACATGGCACCATCACAACACAGCAGCCAGACCACGGTGGACACCTGGTGGGCATGGCACCATCACAACACAGCAGCCAGACCACGGTGGACACCTGACGGTATGGACATGGCACCATCACAACACAGCAGCCAGACCACGGTGGACACCTGGTGGACATGGCACCATCACAACACAGCAGCCAGACCACGGTGGACACCTGGTGGACATGGCACCATCACAACACAGCAGCCAGACCATGGTGGACACCTGGTGGACATGGCACCATCACAACACAGCAGCCAGACCATGGTGGACACCTGGGTGGACATGGCACCATCACAACACAGCAGCCAGACCATGGTGGACACCTGGTGGACATGGCACCATCACAACACAGCAGCCAGGCCACGGTGGACACCTGGTGGACATGGCACCATCACAACACAGCAGCCAGACCACGGTGGACACCTGGTGGACATGGCACCATCACAACACAGCAGCCAGACCACGGTGGACACCTGGTGGACATGGCACCATCACAACACAGCAGCCAGACCACGGTGGACACCTGGTGGCATGGCACCATCACAACACAGCAGCCAGACCACGGTGGACACCTGTGGACATGGCACCATCACAACACAACAGCCAGACCATGGTGGACACCTGGTGGCACATGGCACCATCACAACACAGCAGCCAGACCACGGTGGACACCTGGTGGACATGGCACCATCACAACACAGCAGCCAGGCCATGGTGGACACCTGGTGGACATGGCACCATCACAACACAGCAGCCAGGACCATGGTGGACACCTGACGGTCATGGCACCATCACAACACAGCAGCCAGACCACGGTGGACACCTGGTGGACATGGCACCATCACAACACAGCAGCCAGACCACGGTGGACACCTGGTGGACATGGCACCATCACAACACAGCAGCCAGACCATGGTGGACACCTGGTGGACATGGCACCATCACAACACAGCAGCCAGGCCACGGTGGACACCTGGTGGACATGGCACCATCACAACACAGCAGCCAGACCACGGTGGACACCTGGTGGGCATGGCACCATCACAACACAGCAGCCAGACCACGGTGGACACCTGGTGGACATGGCACCATCACAACACAGCAGCCAGACCATGGTGGACACCTGGTGGGCATGGCACCATCACAACACAGCAGCCAGGCCATGGTGGACACCTGGTGGACATGGCACCATCACAACACAGCAGCCAGGCCATGGTGGACACCTGGTGGACATGGCACCATCACAACACAGCAGCCAGGCCATGGTGGACACCTGACGGTCATGGCACCATCACAACACAGCAGCCAGACCACGGTGGACACCTGGTGGGCATGGCACCATCACAACACAGCAGCCAGACCATGGTGGACACCTGGTGGACATGGCACCATCACAACACAGCAGCCAGACCACGGTGGACACCTGGTGGACATGGCACCATCACAACACAGCAGCCAGACCACGGTGGACACCTGGTGGACATGGCACCATCACAACACAGCAGCCAGACCATGGTGGACACCTGGTGGACATGGCACCATCACAACACAGCAGCCAGACCATGGTGGACACCTGGTGGACATGGCACCATCACAACACAGCAGCCAGACCACGGTGGACACCTGGTGGGCATGGCACCATCACAACACAGCAGCCAGACCATGGTGGACACCTGGTGGGCATGGCACCATCACAACACAGCAGCCAGACCACGGTGGACACCTGGTGGACATGGCACCATCACAACACAGCAGCCAGACCACGGTGGACACCTGGTGGGCATGGCACCATCACAACACAGCAGCCAGACCACGGTGGACACCTGGTGGACATGGCACCATCACAACACAGCAGCCAGACCACGGTGGACACCTGGTGGGCATGGCACCATCACAACACAGCAGCCAGACCACGGTGGACACCTGGTGGGCATGGCACCATCACAACACAGCAGCCAGACCACGGTGGACACCTGGTGGACATGGCACCATCACAACACAGCAGCCAGGCCATGGTGGACACCTGGTGGGCATGGCACCATCACAACACAGCAGCCAGACCACGGTGGACACCTGACGGTCATGGCACCATCACAACACAGCAGCCAGACCACGGTGGACACCTGACGGTTGGCACATCACAACACAGCAGCCAGACCTGATGGTGGACATGGCACCATCACAACACAGCAGCCAGACCATGGTGGACACCTGGTGGACATGGCACCATCACAACACAGCAGCCAGGCCATGGTGGACACCTGGTGGACATGGCACCATCACAACACAGCAGCCAGGCCATGGTGGACACCTGGTGGACATGGCACCATCACAACACAGCAGCCAGACCATGGTGGACACCTGGTGGACATGGCACCATCACAACACAGCAGCCAGACCACGGTGGACACCTGGTGGGCATGGCACCATCACAACACAGCAGCCAGGCCATGGTGGACACCTGATGGTCATGGCACCATCACAACACAGCAGCCAGACCATGGTGGACACCTGGTGGACATGGCACCATCACAACACAGCAGCCAGACCATGGTGGACACCTGGTGGACATGGCACCATCACAACACAGCAGCCAGACCATGGTGGACACCTGGTGGACATGGCACCATCACAACACAGCAGCCAGACCACGGTGGACACCTGGTGGACATGGCACCATCACAACACAGCAGCCAGACCATGGTGGACACCTGGTGGACATGGCACCATCACAACACAGCAGCCAGACCACGGTGGACACCTGGTGGACATGGCACCATCACAACACAGCAGCCAGACCACGGTGGACACCTGCGTGGCATGGCACCATCACAACACAGCAGCCAGACCACGGTGGACACCTGATGGGCATGGCACCATCACAACACAGCAGCCAGACCACGGTGGACACCTGGTGGGCATGGCACCATCACAACACAGCAGCCAGACCACGGTGGACACCTGGTGGACATGGCACCATCACAACACAGCAGCCAGGCCATGGTGGACACCTGGTGGACATGGCACCATCACAACACAGCAGCCAGACCACGGTGGACACCTGGTGGACATGGCACCATCACAACACAGCAGCCAGACCACGGTGGACACCTGGTGGACATGGCACCATCACAACACAGCAGCCAGACCACGGTGGACACCTGACGGTCATGGCACCATCACAACACAGCAGCCAGACCACGGTGGACACCTGGTGGACATGGCACCATCACAACACAGCAGCCAGGCCATGGTGGACACCTGACGGTCATGGCACCATCACAACACAGCAGCCAGACCATGGTGGACACCTGGTGGACATGGCACCATCACAACACAGCAGCCAGACCACGGTGGACACCTGGTGGACATGGCACCATCACAACACAGCAGCCAGACCACGGTGGACACCTGGCGGTCATGGCACCATCACAACACAGCAGCCAGACCATGGTGGACACCTGGTGGGCATGGCACCATCACAACACAGCAGCCAGACCATGGTGGACACCTGATGGACATGGCACCATCACAACACAGCAGCCAGACCATGGTGGACACCTGGTGGACATGGCACCATCACAACACAGCAGCCAGACCACGGTGGACACCTGGTGGACATGGCACCATCACAACACAGCAGCCAGACCATGGTGGACACCTGGTGGGCATGGCACCATCACAACACAGCAGCCAGACCATGGTGGACACCTGGTGGATAAGCAGACCGGTGCATGGCACCATCACAACACAGCAGCCAGACCACGGTGGACACCTGGTGGTCATGGCACCATCACAACACAGCAGCCAGACCACGGTGGACACCTGGTGGACATGGCACCATCACAACACAGCAGCCAGACCATGGTGGACACCTGGTGGACATGGCACCATCACAACACAGCAGCCAGACCATGGTGGACACCTGGTGGACATGGCACCATCACAACACAGCAGCCAGACCACGGTGGACACCTGGTGGACATGGCACCATCACAACACAGCAGCCAGACCACGGTGGACACCTGGTGGACATGGCACCATCACAACACAGCAGCCAGACCATGGTGGACACCTGGTGGACATGGCACCATCACAACACAGCAGCCAGACCACGGTGGACACCTGGTGGGCATGGCACCATCACAACACAGCAGCCAGACCACGGTGGACACCTGGTGGGCATGGCACCATCACAACACAGCAGCCAGACCACGGTGGACACCTGGTGGACATGGCACCATCACAACACAGCAGCCAGACCACGGTGGACACCTGGTGGACATGGCACCATCACAACACAGCAGCCAGACCACGGTGGACACCTGACGGTCATGGCACCATCACAACACAGCAGCCAGACCACGGTGGACACCTGACGGTCATGGCACCATCACAACACAGCAGCCAGACCACGGTGGACACCTGGTGGACATGGCACCATCACAACACAGCAGCCAGACCATGGTGGACACCTGGTGGACATGGCACCATCACAACACAGCAGCCAGGCCATGGTGGACACCTGGGTGGACATGGCACCATCACAACACAGCAGCCAGACCACGGTGGACACCTGGTGGACATGGCACCATCACAACACAGCAGCCAGACCACGGTGGACACCTGGTGGGCATGGCACCATCACAACACAGCAGCCAGACCACGGTGGACACCTGGTGGACATGGCACCATCACAACACAGCAGCCAGACCACGGTGGACACCTGGTGGACATGGCACCATCACAACACAGCAGCCAGGCCATGGTGGACACCTGGTGGGCATGGCACCATCACAACACAGCAGCCAGGCCATGGTGGACACCTGGTGGGCATGGCACCATCACAACACAGCAGCCAGACCATGGTGGACACCTGGTGGGCATGGCACCATCACAACACAGCAGCCAGACCATGGTGGACACCTGGTGGACATGGCACCATCACAACACAGCAGCCAGACCATGGTGGACACCTGGTGGACATGGCACCATCACAACACAGCAGCCAGACCACGGTGGACACCTGGTGGGCATGGCACCATCACAACACAGCAGCCAGACCACGGTGGACACCTGGTGGACATGGCACCATCACAACACAGCAGCCAGACCACGGTGGACACCTGGCATGGCACAACCGTGGACATGGCACCATCACAACACAGCAGCCAGACCATGGTGGACACCTGGTGGGCATGGCACCATCACAACACAGCAGCCAGACCACGGTGGACACCTGGTGGACATGGCACCATCACAACACAGCAGCCAGACCACGGTGGACACCTGACGGACATGGCACCATCACAACACAGCAGCCAGACCATGGTGGACACCTGGTGGACATGGCACCATCACAACACAGCAGCCAGACCACGGTGGACACCTGGTGGGCATGGCACCATCACAACACAGCAGCCAGACCACGGTGGACACGGTGGAGCACCATCACAACACAGCAGCCAGGGTGGACACCTGGGCATGGCACCATCACAACACAGCAGCCAGACCACGGTGGACACCTGGTGGGCATGGCACCATCACAACACAGCAGCCAGACCACGGTGGACACCTGGTGGACATGGCACCATCACAACACAGCAGCCAGGACCATGGTGGACACCTGGTGGACATGGCACCATCACAACACAGCAGCCAGACCACGGTGGACACCTGGTGGACATGGCACCATCACAACACAGCAGCCAGACCACGGTGGACACCTGGTGGACATGGCACCATCACAACACAGCAGCCAGACCACGGTGGACACCTGGCGGTCATGGCACCATCACAACACAGCAGCCAGACCACGGTGGACACCTGGTGGGCATGGCACCATCACAACACAGCAGCCAGGCCATGGTGGACACCTGACGGTCATGGCACCATCACAACACAGCAGCCAGACCACGGTGGACACCTGGTGGACATGGCACCATCACAACACAGCAGCCAGACCACGGTGGACACCTGGTGGGCATGGCACCATCACAACACAGCAGCCAGGTCATGGTGGACACCTGACGGTCATGGCACCATCACAACACAGCAGCCAGGCCACGGTGGACACCTGACGGTCATGGCACCATCACAACACAGCAGCCAGACCACGGTGGACACCTGGTGGACATGGCACCATCACAACACAGCAGCCAGACCATGGTGGACACCTGGTGGACATGGCACCATCACAACACAGCAGCCAGACCATGGTGGACACCTGGTGGACATGGCACCATCACAACACAGCAGCCAGGCCACGGTGGACACCTGGTGGACATGGCACCATCACAACACAGCAGCCAGACCACGGTGGACACCTGGTGGACATGGCACCATCACAACACAGCAGCCAGGCCATGGTGGACACCTGGTGGACATGGCACCATCACAACACAGCAGCCAGACCACGGTGGACACCTGGTGGACATGGCACCATCACAACACAGCAGCCAGACCATGGTGGACACCTGGTGGACATGGCACCATCACAACACAGCAGCCAGACCATGGTGGACACCTGGTGGATATGGCACCATCACAACACAGCAGCCAGACCACGGTGGACACCTGGTGGACATGGCACCATCACAACACAGCAGCCAGACCACGGTGGACACCTGGTGGACATGGCACCATCACAACACAGCAGCCAGGCCATGGTGGACACCTGGTGGACATGGCACCATCACAACACAGCAGCCAGACCATGGTGGACACCTGGTGGACATGGCACCATCACAACACAGCAGCCAGACCATGGTGGACACCTGGTGGACATGGCACCATCACAACACAGCAGCCAGACCACGGTGGACACCTGGTGGACATGGCACCATCACAACACAGCAGCCAGACCATGGTGGACACCTGGTGGACATGGCACCATCACAACACAGCAGCCAGACCACGGTGGACACCTGGTGGACATGGCACCATCACAACACAGCAGCCAGACCACGGTGGACACCTGGTGGACATGGCACCATCACAACACAGCAGCCAGACCACGGTGGACACCTGGTGGACATGGCACCATCACAACACAGCAGCCAGACCATGGTGGACACCTGGTGGACATGGCACCATCACAACACAGCAGCCAGACCATGGTGGACACCTGGTGGACATGGCACCATCACAACACAGCAGCCAGACCACGGTGGACACCTGGTGGACATGGCACCATCACAACACAGCAGCCAGACCACGGTGGACACCTGGTGGACATGGCACCATCACAACACAGCCAGACCAGGTGGACACTGGGCATGGCACCATCACAACACAGCAGCCAGACCATGGTGGACACCTGGTGGACATGGCACCATCACAACACAGCAGCCAGACCACGGTGGACACCTGGGGGCATGGCACCATCACAACACAGCAGCCAGACCACGGTGGACACCTGGGCATGGGCACCATCACAACACAGCAGCCAGACCACGGTGGACACCTGGTGGACATGGCACCATCACAACACAGCAGCCAGACCACGGTGGACACCTGGTGGACATGGCACCATCACAACACAGCAGCCAGACCACGGTGGACACCTGGTGGGCATGGCACCATCACAACACAGCAGCCAGACCATGGTGGACACCTGGTGGGCATGGCACCATCACAACACAGCAGCCAGACCATGGTGGACACCTGGTGGACATGGCACCATCACCACACAGCAGCCAGACCACGGTGGACACCTGGTGGACATGGCACCATCACAACACAGCAGCCAGACCACGGTGGACACCTGGGTGGACATAGCACCATCACCACACAGCAGCCAGACCACGGTGGACACCTGGTGGACATGGCACCATCACAACACAGCAGCCAGACCATGGTGGACACCTGGTGGGCATGGCACCATCACAACACAGCAGCCAGACCATGGTGGACACCTGGTGGACATAGCACCATCACAACACAGCAGCCAGACCATGGTGGACACCTGGTGGTCATGGCACCATCACAACACAGCAGCCAGGATATGGTGGACACCTGACGGTCATGGCACCATCACAACACAGCAGCCAGGCCACGGTGGACACCTGGTGGACATGGCACCATCACAACACAGCAGCCAGACCATGGTGGACACCTGACGGTCATGGCACCATCACAACACAGCAGCCAGACCACGGTGGACACCTGACGGTCATAGCACCATCACAACACAGCAGCCAGACCATGGTGGACACCTGGTGGACATGGCACCATCACAACACAGCAGCCAGACCACGGTGGACACCTGGTGGGCATGGCACCATCACAACACAGCAGCCAGACCATGGTGGACACCTGGTGGACATGGCACCATCACAACACAGCAGCCAGACCATGGTGGACACCTGGTGGACATGACACCATCACAACACAGCAGCCAGACCATGGTGGACACCTGGTGGACATGGCACCATCACAACACAGCAGCCAGACCATGGTGGACACCTGGTGGACATGGCACCATCACAACACAACAGCCAGACCACGGTGGACACCTGGTGGACATGGCACCATCACAACACAGCAGCCAGACCATGGTGGACACCTGACGGTCATGGCACCATCACAACACAGCAGCCAGACCATGGTGGACACCTGGTGGACATGGCACCATCACAACACAACAGCCAGACCACGGTGGACACCTGGTGGACATGGCACCATCACAACACAGCAGCCAGACCACGGTGGACACCTGGTGGGCATGGCACCATCACAACACAGCAGCCAGACCATGGTGGACACCTGGTGGGCATGGCACCATCACAACACAGCAGCCAGGTCATGGTGGACACCGGACCAATAGCCAGCCGAACGGACGGCGTCTGAGCTCAAATAGAACTCGCCCCACCCCTGGCATACTGCTAACAATGCACCGAGCACGCCCTGAACCTAGCAACGTCGCAAATAAACAGAGTGGGCACAATTCAAAACGTAATGGGCACCATTGGGTCGGTGGAGGTGTTTGTGACAGACGGCGCCAACCGGGAAGAACTGCTGCACCACACACAGGAGGAATTGGAGGAGAGCCAACGACGGAAGCTTCTCTAACTCTACCGGGCTCGCTTTGCCGAGCGCCGCGTCGCCGTGGAGCGTTCCTGCGAGGATCGGTTGGTTGGTTATTGGAGTTTACGGGCGCATCGACTACATGGGTCATGCAGCGCCCATAACATCGTCATTGAAACAGTAAAATGCAAGCTACATCGTCAGTCAGACTGACAAAAGTAAGCAACATCAGTCAAACAGTGAAATGGGAGTAACATCATCAGTGGAACAGTGAAATTCACGAAACATCATCAGTGAAACCATGAGATGGAAGAACCATCAGTAAAACAGTGAAGCAGCAAGAGCAAGCGAAGACCAGCCAGTGACATGTCACGGGGTGAAATATAGGACGAACTACGACGTAGCTAAGATCTCCCCCAGTAAACAACATCAAAACGCACTTGCGAAAGAAACTCGAATAACCGGCCAGTATGAACGACGTGTGATCCATCGCCCAGAAGGCCCGCCATCGTTAGCGTGGATACATCTCGTCCAAAGAATCGTCGTTGCGCTGAGAATATGGGGCACACCAGAAGAACGTGCCTCACTGTCAGTGGCCTAACACAGCGAGTGCACACCGGTCTGTCCTCGTTTCGTAGCAGGTAGCCGTGGGCAGCATAAGTGTGGCCTATTCGTATCCTGGCGAGTAGCACGTCTTCCCTCCGGGAAGTTATAGATGATGATCTCCAACACTCCAGAGTTGGCCTGATGGGTTTTGGTTTGTTTTCGCCGGTCGAGTCCCAAGCTTGTTGCCACTTGTCCTGGAAAAATGCTCAATTGTCTGGCTGAAGTGTGTCGCGGGAAGAGGAAGCGAATGGGTGTACCGTCTCCGCGCAGCACGTTTTGCTGCTTGGTCAGCCAGCTCATTCCCCCTTATTCCAGCATGACTTGGTATCCAGCAGAGGGTCACATTCTTCCCGCCTCGCTTAAGCAGTCATGCGCAATAAAATATCCTGCATGACAGGGTCATGAGGATAAAACTGATTCAACGCTAGAAGGCAACGCTAAAACTGATTCAACGCTAGAATTCGGGCAACTCATTTCATAATGTTCAGGGACTTCGAACACTTCTGCCGCAGCGTTTTCAGGTGGTCCTTGTATGTTAGACGACGATCGAATGTGATGCCCAGAAACCTAGCTGTGGGCTGGAAGGGGATCTGCTCTCCGTAGAACTGAATGTTCGGGTCCTGGCAGTTACGGCGGCGAGAAAAATGCACTGCAACAGTCTTGTGGATAGAAAGTCGGAAACCGTTCAGGTTACTCCATTTATCAAGGTGAGGAGTAGCGAGCTGCAGCTGTCTCTCCATCGAGAATGAACGTGATGCTGAACACCAAATTACAACGTCATCAACGAAAAGAGACTTTGCGACACCACATGGCAAACCGTCTCCAATGTCATTAATCATTACAGCAAATAAAGCCACACTAAGGACGCTTCCCTCAGGAACACCGTTGACCTGCGTCAACCAATCAGACATTGTGCGTCCTATGCGGACACGAAATGTTCGGTCAGTAAGAAAATTATGCATGAAATGTCCCATAAAACCACGCACACCACACCTCCAAAGCTTTTAAAGAATACCTTGCTTCCATGTCGTATCATAGGCGCCCTCAATGCTAAAACAATCCTAGATGTCTCCTTTCTTTAAAGCTGGTACGAATTGCAGTGTCCAATGTTAATATATGGTCAAGTGTGGATCGGTTCTTCCTGAAACCAGACTGCGCGTGACTAAAAGTTTTGTTTTTCCAGGAACCACGTGAGGCGAACACTAACCACCTTCTCCATGAGTTTACACAGGCACGAAGTCAGGGAAATCGGTCGGTAATGAAGAGGGTCAGAACCAGTCTTGTTCGGCTTCAATATGGGGATGACTGTCGCATTCCGCCAAGATGACGGGAATCTGCCACTCGTCCAAAGAGCGTTAAAACATGACAGAAGTACTTCGAGTGCATTTCTGGGGAGGTTCTGGAGCATCGTATTATGGATGTTGTCCGGTCCTTCGGATACGGGGTGCAGTGCAGCAATTTGTGATGTTAATTCGAACATTGTGAACCGCTCATTATAATATAGTTTCTCGGCGGTGGCAAAGTGAACCATTGATGCTTCGCATCGAGCCCTATATTCGCAAAAACCTGCACTTCGGTCGCAGCTTAGGCTTCTGTCCGCCAGGGTTCGAGCGATAATGTTCGCCACGTCTCGAGGCTCTGTTATTATTCCGCCAGCGACGTGCAGGACTGGTAGTGGTGTGGATCGCGAATGTCCGGGCATTCCTTGTATTTGTGACCAAATCTGCGTGGCAGGCGTGAATCGGTTAAATTTGTCTGCATACCGTCCCCACGACGTCCTTTTGGCTTCTCGGATTGTTCGCCGGGCGGCTGCCTTGGCCTGCCGAAAGGCGATCAGGTTTCCCAAGGTGCTGTTTTTGGTCAAACTTTCGGAAGGCACGTCGACGGGCGCGAACGCGATCCCGGCATAGCTCCGTCCACCACGGCACAGGCGCACGTCGAGGTTTACCAGAGGCACGCGGAATGCAGTCTGCAGAACAATCCAAGACTATGGAGGTAAAGTTCTCTATAGATGTTGCAGCACCTTTCCCGTTTGTATTAAATATGCCATCAAGCTGAGTTACAAAGTCCGGCCAGTTAGCCTTTCTAAAGTTCCAGCAGGGTGGTCTTCCCCAAGGTGGCTCCGTCAACACAATGAAGCCAGACTGGGAAATGGTCGCTGCCTCCAGGGTCAGATTCAACTGACCAATCGAAATATTGCACCAGCTCCGGGCTGGCCACGCTAATGTCCAGTGCGGAAGTGCTTCCGGATGGGAATGCTATGCGAGTGTTTGCACCCGTATTAAAAATGGAAAGCGATTCTTGCATAAAGAACGCATCGAGTTGTCGTCCGCGTGAATTACTATCGGCGCATACCCAGCTTGTGTGATGAGCGTTACAATTTCCTTAGAAGTAAGACGGGAGGAGGGAGCTCGGCTAAGAGTCGTCCGAGTCCGAGTTCTACTAATGATAGAGGTCCGCCAGGTGGGAAATATATCGAGCATACTGTTGTGTTTCTGTGTCCGATGGACATTTGTGCTGCCACCGCTTGCAGGTTGGTACGCAGTATAAGCGGAAAGGCAAGAGCACTGTGGTGGATGACCAACAGGACGCCTCCATGTGCAATGGATTCTGTCTTGTTATCATTACGAAACGGGGTTCTAGCTAAAAGCTTCGTCTCCTGTAAACAGACAGCTACCGGAGAGTGCTCATACACCATAACTTGAAGCTCCTCCAGGCTGGTCCTCACCCCCTGCAGCTCCATTGTAAAATTAATGACGACATAGTTGACTCGGCTTGACTGGATTTGACTAAAAAGGGTAGTCTCGTAACACCACTACTCTAAAGATGTGGAGATGACATGGTGTCGGACGATCTGGGGCGAGATCTATATTGCCCCTCACCGGGTAGTGATGGTGTCCATGGGGGTGCACGCTTGCGTCCAGTGGACGTCGCATAGGGTGGTATGGGAGACGGACCCATGGTCCCTCCCGTCTCCGGGGCACCCACATGACTGACCCTAGGGACCGGGGACGGTGGGGGAGTTGTCTCGGGAGGCCGTCGCTCAGCCCGTGAGCTCGGCGACGACTCCCTGGATCCGACACGAGCTGCCCGTCCAGACGCGCTCATGTCCGGTGGCCCTGGACGGACCTCAGTCGGGGGACGTGGTCTGATCGCCAGGGGTGCAACCACCGGGACCCGTCGTAAGGCTACACCACCCTCTCCAGAACTGGGTGGAGGGTTTGGCGTAGCCCTGGGTGGAGCCGGGGCGGGCTGGCTTGGGGCCACCACGGCGAAAGTGGAGGGGATGGACCCCAGGCCGTTGGTGGAGGGATTGGCGGGCCTCTTGGACCGTTGGACACACTGCCATTCCTCGTGAGTCCGCTCTGGAGCAGTCGACGAGGTCCTACGAGGAGGTTCCCGCCATATACTACGCACTGGTGATAACGATTTGCGAAAAAGAAGAAGCAGTTCGCCGATGTACATATGACTGGAAATACAAGCTTTATGATTGTATGCCTATTGAGCGCGTTTTCCTGTTCCGAGCTACATATGACTATGCATTACCTCTTTTATTATACATAATTGCAGCCAATATGTTGTTTATGGTTTCACTGTGACTCTGTAACCCATTTATAAGGTATCAGAAATATGGCATAGGTAAGCTACGTAACACACACACACCACGGCCTAACGGAAAACATTGGACCCCCACGGCCATAAAAATTACCAACCGCAAATGCGCCAGAGAACACATTGAAAGCTAGTTTCTTCACATGTAAGAACGTTTGATGGGAAAGTATCTTAAAATGATGTTTAAATGATTACTTAAGCCGATGCATCAATTGGTGGGTATGGCAATTCAATGAGGTTTGCTCGTCGAAAAGTCTAAAAGAAACATTTCAACATACTAGTACACAGACCTGCTGCTCACCCCCTCCCCCAACTGGAAGGCCGGATCCGCCAGGGGCTTCATATTTCAGAAACCGAAAATTTCGGTGCACCCTAACATTCATTAGGAGATGTATCACTTTGCAATTACTTTAACATGTAGCTTTACATGATCAGTGCCCTGAATAAAAATACATGTTTGAAAGCATGCCGGAGAAAGAAACAAAATGAAGTTTGAATTGCTATTGTATGCTAGACTTCGTTCCTTCCCTCGCCTACCCACTCCATCTGAATTAAATTCTTGGTTGCGAAATGACCATCTTGGTTGGTTGTGCAATGGGCACCACCTAAACAGGCGGTGGCCAAACATGGAGAGTAGTCGGCTCTGTTCCGCCCAATTCCATCACCACGGCACACCCACCTGGTCCGGGCTCAACTTGTGGGTGTTCACTTGGCCCTTGACGACGGTGCACACCTCCGACGGGATGTAGATGCGCTTGTCTCTCGAGCCCACCCACAGGCACGGCAGATTGGGGAACTCGAGCCGCATGCCAAGCTCCTGGCCGAAGTATTGCTCCACACTGATCTGCCGGGAGCAGTAGGCGCGTTAGATTTATGTTGAGCTGCAGGTTGGGATCAGCCGCCAGTAGCCGGCGCCACAGGTTGGGCTCAGCCGCCAGTAGCCGGCGCCACAGGTTGGGCTCAACCGCCAGTAGCCGGCGCCACAGGTTGGGCTCAGCCGCCAGTAGCCGGCGCCACAGGCTGGGCTCAGCCGCCAGTAGCGCCCGCCAGTAGCCGGCGCCACAGGTTGGGCTCAGCCGCCAGTAGCCGGCGCCACAGGTTGGGCTCAGCCGCCAGTAGCCGGCGCCACAGGCTGGGCTCAGCCGCCAGTAGCTGGCGCCACAGGTTGGGCTCAGCCGCCAGTAGCCGGCGCCACAGGTTGCCAATAACCGTTAGCCGTGAACGTGGGTGAACTTTCAGATTCGACTTCTCATGCATCCACTACACTGTCTGTCTGTCTGTGTGTCTGTGCATGCATGCGTGCGTGCGTGTATATATATATGTAGATATGTATATATGTATGCATATATATATATATATATATATATATATATATATATATATATATATATATATATATATATATATATATATATATATATATATATATATATATATATATATATATATATATATATATATATATATATATATATATATATATATATATATATATAATTTGTGTATAACTTCGTTCATTTTGATCAAGGTTTAGCACCGTCGCATGACCTCTGTGTCAGCTGACTGGAGACATTTCACGTTTCCCTTTACTCAAATTGTCGCATGAACTGCACATTGTGTTTGGTCTCTTTTTCTATGTATCTTTGCAGGTATACTGTATGTGGTTTTGCATAGAAACTAATCATCATTCGTGTCATTTCAAACATGATTGAGTGTGCGTCCAGAAAACATACCTGTGTGTTTAATTGGCTTCCCATCTAGTGAGCTAAGTAGAAATCGACCTCCAATTTAGACAGAGGTTCTCCGGTGGCATTTCAAGCTGCACCAATACGAGAAGTTGAATGTAAACAGTGCAGCAACTCAAGTTGTTAGGGAGGGAATGGGCATCTGGGAGGTGGTGCAAACCCCACCTGCAGGGGATAGGAATGTCATCGCGAAGTTGGAGAGAATTGGGGAGCAGTACCGATCAATGCTGAAGGAGAATACTCTCGATCCGCACCTGGGATAAGGAAGGAAGAGGAATTTCAATGAGCCTCAGTGACTTGTTTGACACTGCCCATGTTGGGAACAACCGCTTATTAAAATTCCAGAGGACCGCAAATGCCTCAAGGCGCAGTGGGATCCGGGGAGGCGCGGCTTCATAGTCGGTGTTGACGAAGTGCTAGCAGAAGATGAGCGGGTCCCTCAACACCGGTAGTCGGTGACTGAAATAGTGCGGAAGGACGCGCAGGCAGAGAAACCGTTGAACCGCTGAATTGACGTCCTCACCAGACAGCAGTGATGAAGCCAATGTTCAGCGGTTGTTTGAGAGCGGTACCACTCCGTTCGCTCCAAAGAGGTTGTGTCATAGCAGGACCATTGTTACACCGGACCTGATTGCAACACTGTTCCACACCAAATTCAGTGACCAAATGACAGTGCGTGTACTGTTGGTAGCAGCCTCTGCTCTAGATCACGACCCCTCAGAGTTGGCCATCAACCAGTAGTCACCTAGGCGAACCCAAAGACAGGCTATTGCGGAGGAAATCCTGAAATCTTACGCTAGCGACAAACGCCTGATCGTTCGGTGGGATGGAAAACTCCTTCCATGTAATGGGAAGGAAAAAGTTGACCGTGATACTGTCATGCCACTGAAAAGAGGTAGTGCAAAGCTTCTTGGTGTACCGACGATTCCAGTGGGGATTGGACAAGCAACAGCCACCGTTGTTACCCAGTGTCTCAAGGATTGTGAGTTATCAAACAAGTTGGTTGGCATTGTGGTGGTGCACGCTCAGTGCTCACTGTCTCTTGAGATGCACTGCTCTATCACGGTCTCTATATTGTCCACGGCTCGACACGCACGCTGCTGCCTCTGGCCTTGCCCTGACGCGACTGGGCCCTGCCAGGGCGGATAGTCGGAAGTGGGTCGCGCGTCCGTGGTGCCATAAACCACGGCCCGCGCTCGGCACATGCGACACACGCACAACACCTCCCCTCCAAGTTCATGGTCAGGTTCCAGACTATGTCAACGACTACTAGACACTTCCACCTCCCCTCCGAGCCGACAACGACGGCAGACGGTTGGGGTCGACTCAACACCCTGCCGCCACAGCTCGGGCTACAGCACAATGCTTCACAACACATCGTACCGGCGAGTGCGTGAAGGCTACTCGTAAGAGGGAAGCCTGGGGTCGATTTGGAGGCGAGCGGGGCGGTGAGAGCGTCTGCCGCTGCGACGGGGAACCGGACTGGTCGGTGGCTGTGGGGGCGGTGGCCGTCGGTCGGTCAACTCGTCCGCAAAACGAACAGTGCGCGGTGGGTGGGTCGGCGCGGCCTGACTGGGCGGCGCGGACGGACACGGCGGTGTGTACATGGACACGAGCGGGCGGAATGGGCGCAGGAAACGGCGATTGCGCCAATATATACGGCCACTGGGGAGCTTCACTAGGAAGTCACGCCGTCGACCTACACCTACAACGGTGCCTCGCCGGTCCCATAACCCGGTCGAGGGGTCCTGAAGGGACACGTGGGTCCCAACGCGCAGGCTGGGCAGTGGCATGGCCGCTCGATCATAGCGGTCACGGGCCGCTTGCCGGAGTGAGTCGGCGCGGGCGTCACAGTCGTCAGCGGCTCGCTGCCACTCAGGTGCGAAGGCACGGTGGTGCATGGGGACCGCTGAGCGCAGAGGACGGCCGTAGAGGATTTGAGCGGGTGACCGGTGGTCCGCTCGCGGGGTGTTGCGAAACTCTAGCAGCCCACGAGCGAACGCATCACAGTCAAGGTCCCCCGCTACGGTCACTTTCTGCACCAGTCTCTTCACTAGTTTGACGGCCGCCTCAGCGTGGCCGTTGGACTGGGAGTAGTGCGGGGTAGACATGTGATGTTTTACGCCCCAGCGCCGCAGGAAGTCTCTGGTGAGATGAGCAGTGTACTGTGGGCCACCGTCGCTGCGTAGCACACAGGGAACACCGGTGGAGGCGAAGATTTCCCGCAGGTGCCGGATCAGAGTCCGGGCGGTGGCGTCGCCGGTGCAGTGCACAACTGCGGGCCACCCGGAGAGCCGATCAACGTACACCAGGTAGGTCTTGCCTGCGTGACTGAAGAAATCTGTAGACACAGACTCGAAGACTCGGCTCGGCGGGGGGTCCGACATCAGCGGCTCTCGCTGCTGGCGAGGCAGCCGTTCACGGCATACCTGGCAGGAGCCAACGGTGTCGGCAACATCGCGGTCGATGCCGGCCCAGTATACAGACTGGCGTGCGCGGCGCTGTGTGCGTTCGATGCCTTGGTGTGAGTCGTGCAGGCGCTGCAGAGTCTCTGCTCTGAGGCTTCTGGGGATGACCAGCCGGGGACCACATACCAGGATTCCGTCGTCAACGGCCAGGCGATCTCGCACGCCCCAGTATGGCCTCAGGGCAGCAGGCAGGTCACGTCTCTGATCAGGGAAGCCGTGTGTCACGGCCTCGCACAACGCTATGTACTCGGCGTCGGCGCGGGCGGCGTCGCGGACGCGGGTCAGCGTGGCATCCTCGATGGGAGACACCCGGGCTCCGTCTGGATCCAGCTGGGTCACTGAGCGCACGACGAGACTGTGGAGCTGATGAGTCACGTCATCTTCGGCTTCCTCGTCGTCTGGTGTGGGGTCATCCACGGGGGCTCTGGAGAGAGCATCTGGGATACAGTGATGCTTGCCAGACTGCCAGATGGTCGTGAAGCTATACGCCAGGAGCTTCATGCGGAGGCGTCGCAGTCGGGGATTGTCGATCTCCGGCAGAGATTTCTGGTTGAGGATGGGCACCAGCGGGCGGTGGTCGGTGAGAATGTCGAATGACGGGAGGCCTGCCAAAAACAGGTGGCACTTGCGTACGGCCCAGGTCACAGCGAGGAGCTCCAGCTCGATGACGGCGTAACGTGATTCCGTGGCCGACAGGAATCGTGAGCCGCATTGCACCAGCCGCCACTGTTCGTCGTGACGTTGGAGAAGGGCGTATCCAAGGCCTTACAACCGAGAGGCGTCTGTCTGCAGGGCGGTGGGCCGTCGCGGGTCAAAGTACGCGAGCACTGGGGGTGACACGAGCGTCCTTTTCACTGCCTCGAAGGCCTGAGTGTGAGCCTCGGTCCATACCCATATGTTCTGGGGCCGCAGCAGGTCACGCAGCGGCTCGGCTGCCAGTGCAGTGTCCGACGAGAAGGCACCCAGTTGGTTCACGAGTCCCATGAAACTGCGCAGATCTGTGAGATTGCCAGGTGTGGGGAACTCAGCGATGGCCTTTACCTTCCGCTGGTCGACTGTGTAGCCGTCGGCAGTCACATCGTAGCCACAGTAGCTAACCGACGGCTCAGCAAACACCAGTTTACCGGGGTGCAGCGTGATGCCGGCTGCGTCACACCGCTCCAAGATCTGGATCACGTGTTGCAGGTGCGGTGCATACTGGCAGTCGTGTGCCAGCACGTCGTCAACGATTTTGCACGTACGACTGATGCCGGAGAGGGCTTGGTCACCTCGCCGGTTATATTCGTCTCCGCTCGCGGAGAGACCTTGAGGCAGTCGTAGCATGCGGAACCGGCCCCACGGCGTAATGAAGCAGGTGAGGTCCTGGTCACGACGGTCTAGTGGCACCTGGAAGTAACCAGATCGGGCGTCCAGCTTCGTGAAGTAACGCGCCCCGACACCGATGGTGGAGACCGCTTCATGCGGTGTGCACACCGGGTGGGCGCCACGCCGAACGTACTTGTTCAAGCGAGTGAGGTCGACGGTCAGACGCACTGCTGAACCATGGCTGCCCGCAGGATCTGCGTGTTTCGCTACTGGGACGATGGGGTGGCACCAATCTGTGGGATAATCCACGGGAGCGATAACACCTTGCTCCAGAAGCTCGTCCAACTGCTGACGGATATCATCCTGCCACGCGAAGGGGATGGGCCGAGCTGCTGTGACAGCATGTGGGCGGGCGTCGTCCATCAGCTCGATGCGTGCCGGGCCACCAGTCATTTCACGAAGAGGCGGGGCCGTGCTGAAGACGCGTGGGAATGCTTCTTTGAGCTCCGCCAGGTGAGCTGCTCGTTGCTGCCGGGAAGGCTCCCCAAAAGCCGGGTCCCAGGTCGGGAGCGGGCCACGAACAGAGCAGGTTACTGGATCATCCGACTTGTGCACCAGTGTCTGGTTCGTGCGGACTTGTCGTCGGCGCGGGGGTCGCGCCGGCGCCTCCTCTCGCGTCCTCGTAGATGTGCTGCCATCTAGCGGCGGTGAGTGCCCCTCTTGTCTGACGGTGCTGCCGCTAGGCGGCGCGGCTTCCGTATCCGTTCCACCGGCGGCGATGCTCGCCACCTGACTGGGGAAGTCCGGTGGCAGAATCCCGAGGGCGATGGAGTCGTGCCAGGAGAGCAGGGCGCTGTCCAGGCCCTGTATGACATGCACGGTCACTGTCGCTGTGATTGCACCCAATGTCAGGTCACACTGTACAGTCCCAAAGCACTGCAGCTCGTGGCCACCAGCTGCATACAGCTTGTCCGCGGGCGGAGACAAACGACTTATGTCCACGTGCATTTCCGCAGCCTGTGCCACGCCAATGCAGGAAGTTTCCGCTCCGGTATCGGGTGTCCAGAGCGTTGAGCCGGCACCATTATGGTGGGTCGTAAACAGCCGGATCCTGGGAGAGCGGCGGGACGACAGGCCGTAAACTCGTATGTCGGACACGTTCGCACGATACTGGCCCGAGTCTCTTTGTCTGGAGCTGTCGCGCTGTGTTGGGGCTGTTCCAGATGTCGCGCCACGCTGACGACACCTGGCCCGAAAATGGCCGCGACGGTGACACAGGTGACACGTGGCCGTCCGGGCAGGGCATGGCTGCCCGTCGGCGTGCGGGTAGCGACCGCAGGCGGGACACCTGTCCAGCGTCGGATGCGAGTCTGTCCGACGGGTGTTTGAGCCGCTGGGATCCCTGCGACGAGTGCCTGGGTGGCTGGAGTCTGACTGACGGGCACGGGCAGTCCTGTTCCGACGATATGCGGACACAGGTTGGACGTGGCCGTTTGTCATGGCAGCCGAGTTCTGACGGGCGTTTTCTTGCGCACGGCAGATGTGGACTGCTGACTGCAGGGTGAGATCACTTTCGCTCAGAAGCGCACGCGGGGTGTCCTCATCCCGGATCCCAGTGACGATGCGGTCGCGAAGCTGTGAGTCCGTGCAATGCGGACAGAAGTCGCAAAACTGGGCGATTTCGCGCAAAGCCATCAAAAATTCATCGAATGTCTCACCGTCCGCTTGCTGACGGCGGAAGAACTCTCGCCGATCCAGGATCACGTTACGCTGCCGACGCAGATGGCGCTCCATACCTCGGATGATGGTCTGGATATCGGACGTGGAGACGTCAATATCCAGGCCGTGACGGAGGGTTCGCGTCCACTGGTCGTCGAGCAGGGCGACGAGGGCAGCGGTTTGACTCGCCGGCGGGAGGTCATACAGACCGGTGAGAATGGCGTATCCCTCGAATTTGTCCCGCCAAGAGGCGAACTCGCGCAGGCTGGCACCTTCCATCAGCCTGGGGGCAGGCGTGGCTGTCGCACCCAGCCGTCTCGTGCCGCGGGTGGCTGAACCAGGGTCAGCACCGGCGGCATCGGTGCGGTCGGCAGCGGAGTCGGTCAGCGTGCTGTGCTGCGGTCTGGTCTGGGCGGCCGATTCGGCCAGCGCCAGAAGCCGTTCCTCTCTCCTGGCGGATGCTGTGGCTTGCTCCGTAAGCAGATCCGTCAGGCGGGAGAGGGTTTCGGTGAGAGCGTCCGGATCCATATTACCGACGCGCCATGTGGTGGTGCACGCTCAGTGCTCACTGTCTCTTGAGATGCACTGCTCTATCACGGTCTCTATATTGTCCACGGCAGACACACACGCTGCTGCCTCTGGCCTTGCCCTGACGCGACTGGGCCCTGCCAGGGCGGATAGTCGGAAGTGGGTCGCGCGTCCGTGGTGCCATAAATCACGGCCCGCGCTCGGCACATGCGACACACGCACAACAGGCATGACCTTTGATGCGTTTTTTTCTTCAGAAATACCAGAACAGCATTTCATGTTAGCTCTTTTACTTTACATGTCGGCATCACATTCTGGAACTGGTAGCGGAAGCGACATTCACAACGTGCTTTGGCCAGTCTTCTGGTCCTGACATAGCCAGCATCAAACGTTTCCAGTGAAATTATAAGTTTATCGAGCGAGGAAAGTTTGAAGCCAAAGAGGAATGGTGACCTGGATTCCGTGGTTGACGAGGCGTTTTTCAGCTGTGAGGAACAGGTTGTACCCTTCTGCGTGCGGAAGCTAGAATCTGCTCAACCTCGCGATGACTACGGCGAACTTCTTGAGTTGGTCATCCTTTTTGGTCAGCGCCCTCCAAGAAGATTCAAATTCCTCCCGCCAGGTGCCCTTCATCGTGCAATGTGCAAGGTGAATGACACGCATGATCTATAGGGATCAATATCTACTTGTTCCGAGCTCAGTTTCAAATGACTCCTGCGGAACCCATTGGCCTGAAGCGCTTTGCAGCATTCACTGAAACATCGTACATCAGATCCTGGTTCGGTGCTCCGTCTGACATCGCTGCTCCAGCCAGAGATCTAACTTTCTTAAAAGGGCTGTTCTCCTATCCTGATTCTGCTATTGTTAAGGCTACCGATAATTGGATAATTTGTTATGGATGATTGGTAAATTGGATTGGACGCAGGTGGAGCTCGCAACTAAGTAAGCGGTTGTCACCAAGACTGTCGCGGATTTTGTCACATCTGCTTCGAGACATATTTTTTTAGACATTAATCGTCAACATGAACTTACTAGACAATGACCCTGCTGAGTTTGAGGATGAGCCCTCCTTCCAGTCAACACAGCTAGTCCTGGGCATGATTGCTGCCGTCAAAGTCTCCACCGAGCGTGGTGCAGCGTGGTCAAGGACTACAATAAAGTCATGATGAAGGATGACCAGCAACGCCAATATCTGCTGCAAGTTGTTGAGTGGCATCGCCGTTAGTTTCCCAACGAAGATATGGACTCTACATGGTTCCTCACATAACGGATTATACACTGTAATAGCTAAAAATGAAGATAGTCTTTTTAGTCATGGTCTTTGTATGGGTTGATTGTCAATCAATCCTTTATTTATTGTTTCGTTTATATTTCACTGAAAAGGACTAAATCTTGTTTTCCGCTTTCGTGTCGGTCGAACAACGCAGTTTTCGTAAGCGCGGAGACTCGAATACCGTAATGTTGACCCCACATGTCACAGTGGTAAATAAAGCCGTATAGGAATAACTTTTGGCACTAAGCATTTTCTGACCAACATGAACCACTTTATGAAGAAGTACATTTATAAAATTATACTTTTAGTTTTCGTGTATGCAGGCTTTTCCCCCCTCCCAAAAGTGGACTGGTGAACAAGTGTGTTCATAGCTGAACCATGTCCTCTTCATGCAGCCAGAGGTGACCATGCATCAGCTGATGCATGAGGGTCATGTCGCAATGCTGCCTCCTGTATTGGGGTGAATGGCCACTTTGGAGTTATGGAGGTTGCGATTTGTGGACGTTTTGACCACTTCGTAGTTGTGGAGGTTGTGATCTGTTGAGGCTGAGACTGCTTGGGAGTTGTGGATGTTGTGAACTGTGAAGGCTATGACCACTTTGGGTATGTTGAATCTGTGGAGGTTATAAACTGTGGAGGCTACAACATGTGGACGTTATAATGCGCTGTCAATTCCGCAGTGCATACTAGCAACTACACATGGTGCCGCATGATATACCAGCAACTGCGTGATACCACAGTACACAAGTAACCACACAGCTCTGCAGTGTGCACCAGTAAATGAACAGTTCTCCAGTGTTCATCAGCAGCCACACAGTTCTGCTGCATGCACCAGTAACTACACAGTCCGCAATGTGTACCAGTAACCACACGGTTCTGCAGTGCACCCCAGTAACCAGACGGTGAAGCAGCGTCTACCAGTAACCGCACGGTTCCCCAGAGTGTACCAGTAGCTATATAGTTATGCACAGTGCACCAGTAACCACATAGTTACACCGGGTTCGGGTTTTCGGGGTTAGTGATTCGGGTTTCAGGGTGCTTCGACCAGAATTGATCATTCGCGCCCACGTTACGTCGGGTGTATCAGTCACCACACAGTTATGCCTGGTGCACCATTAACCACATGGCTACACAGAGTGTATCAGTTGCCGCTTGGTTCTACAGGGTGCACCAGTAACCACACTGTTATGCAGGGTACAATAACCGCACGGTTCCGAAGTGTGTGCCGACAGCCACGCGGTTCAGCAGTGTGCACCAGTAACCACACGCCTCAGCTGGGGGTGTCGATACAGTGGGGAGGAACGCACCTGTCTGCCGTTCAAGTCGAACATAGTTTCGTGGGCCGACTTGGGCGACAGAGCGTTGACGCGGTACGACCGCTTCCCACCCTGCTTTCCGCGCTGGTACTCCACCTTCAGCATTCGCATCTGTTTGTCCACGGCTCGGTGCTAGAACGGACGGCAGCGTCATATTCATTGACAAAGCATCCTACTGTACACATAAGCTTGTGGTCCCAAGTCCGCAGTTTCATTTCTGAATTGTAGTGTACTCCTTGTTCCCCTTTGCCTTATGTACTCTTGTAGGACATTTGCATAACAAATTTCCCCATTTTGACATCTTCTTCTAAAACCAATTTTCTGACCATGCTAAAACTTATATCCAGAGATCACCTTTCGTTTCTCTTAAAATTATGTGATCAATTGTGTTTTATTTCAATTTCTGAAGGCAAGCCCATAAAAGGTTTCGCTCTAAAATCATTCAATATTATTAACCCAGCAGAACTAAAAATTACAGCAGAACAAAACACTAAACCTTAAAATCCAATCCTACATAATTATCTTCCACTCCAAAATGTCCCCACCCTACACAACTTCCAGGAACAGCTATCCCCGTTCAAGTTCCGGCTCAACATGTACTTCGATGTCTTCTATTCTATTTACAATACTGAATGAAGGGAAGCCTTCACTATATAAACAGAATGAAATCGAAAGGAAATCAGCTGCCCAGCATCGGCATCAATCAGCTACCCAGCACCCAGCATTTGGTATTAATGCACTCGAGGGTTCGTTGGTTGGTTACTGGGTTTTACGACACGTCGACTGTTCAGTCATGTGGCGTCGCCAATCTCTCACACAGATTAGTTGCGGGAGAAGAGTAACGACAGGTGAGGCTCGAGCCCACAATCTTTCGATTGCAAGACGGGCAACTTCTACTAGACTACTCGTCCCCAATGCACTCGCGGGACCTTCCAACTATTCACGTACCTGAAATTGGTTCAGTCCCCTGTTCGGATTGAAATCACGCCCAATAATGTCCGCCATCTTATCCAGCACGCGATACGCCTTGTGAAACGCTTTGTTGGACACGTCGATGTTGACGCGAGCCTGCTTCCAGCCCATGCGAATGGTGGAGAAGTAGCCGATCCAGAGCTCACAGCCGCCGCCGATGTCCAGCACGCGCGGTCCCTGCTCGGGGAAGAACGAGCGGCCGACCGGCGTGAAGCGCGTGCTGGGCAGGTGTCGCAGCACGATGTCCAGCGCCAGCACAGCCGACTGGGGAATCTGGTCGGTACCGCCCTTGGTCAGGTACCTGACCAGAGGCCCCAGTTCCACCTCACATGGCTTAGACCGCTGCACCTGGACGGTGTACTCTCTCGGCCGTTCTGCCTCTTCGGCGTAGGTCACAGTCAGAGTCGCCTTCGCTCCGGCCGGCAGCTTCGGCAGAGGGCGCGCCGTGTACATGTTCTTCTCGCCGTCGAAAACCGGGTAAAAGGTTTTGTACGTGGGGTTTGCTTCCATCGCCTGGTTGAAGATGCGTCTCTTCATGCGCCTCGGACAGCGCGGCTGCAGCTCCACGTCGTAATGGTACAACACCGAACGGCTGAAATTCAAGTCGAAGTGGTTGGTGATGAGATTGATGGGACGGCCGAGCCTGCCGGGGTGGCCGTTGCTCTTGGGCGGCTGCAGGCGGTAGGTCTTCTGCGCGAACATCTCGGATGGCGCCGGTTGGAATATCTGTTCCACTTCTTTGCGCACGTCAGCGGTGGAGAGGCGAGCCATCATCCCGGTGACTCTCGCGCTGGCGTCACCGCTGCCAGACCCTGCCGCACCAGATGCAGCTGGTGTCGTTGGCGGCGGCGGCTCTGCTGCTGTTGCTGCTGGTGCAGCTGCCACTACTGGTGCCACTGCTGCTGCTGTTGGTGCTGTTGGTGCCGCTGTTGCTGCTGCTGCTGCTGCTGCAGCTGGTGCTGCTGCTGCTGCTGCTGCTGCTGCTGTTGGTGCTGTTGGTGCCGCCGTTGCTGTTGGTGTTGCTGGTGGTGCTGCCCCGCGCCTGCTGCTGCTGTTGGTGCTGTTGGTGCCGCCGTTGCTGTTGGTGTTGCTGGTGGTGCTGGTGCTGGTGCTGCTGCTGCTGCTGCTGCTGCTGCTGCTGGTGCTGTTGCTGCTGTTGGTGCTGTTGGTGCCACTGTTGCTGTTGGTGTTGCTGGTGTTGCTGGTTCTGCTGCTGCTGCTGCTGCTGCTGGTGCTGTTGCTGCTGTTGGTGCTGTTGGTGCCACTGTTGCTGTTGGTGTTGCTGGTGTTGCTGGTTCTGCTGCTGCTGCTGCTGATGGTGCCGCTGCTGCTGCTGCCGCTGCGGCAGCAGCGGATGCTGGAACGGGCGACTTCTCATCGGAATGCGCATTTTTCTTTGCTGCTTGACTTTTTCGGTTCTTCTTTTTCCCCATGTCGTTTTTATTATTATAAAAGATGTATCTGAAAAAGAACATGACTTCCGCTACAACTTTGCAAAGTAGAGGGAAATTCACACATGTATGCAAGTTTGAAAACGAAATGATTCCACATAGAGCTGCTAGGTTTGCAACGTTTTGCATAGGAACGTGCAAAAACCACTATGGAAACACATTCACAGATGATTAGCAGTAACTCTTGTTTGTTATTGTTATTTTACTGTTGTTTATTGTTGTCATTGTTGGAGCAGTAAGTCTTGAAAGAGATAATCCTTTTAGAATTGAACAATGACATACATCAGATTTAAATAAAATAACATGGATTTTCCCTATTAAGGCTGTACCTGAAAATCGTACTCTAACCGAGTTGAGGAGTTCCTTGCTTCAAAGAAATAAACAAAAAGAAATGAGTTGCAAGTCATGATTAAAGGTAGTTGTGATGTCATCTGCATATATATATATCTAACAGCTGCATTTTGTCAGTAAAAAAATTATTAATGTCGTGTCTGTTGAACTCATCATGCAAGCATACTTCCTATAGAAAGTATGCTTGCATGATGAAGCGAAACTGATGCATGATTAGATGTCATCTACCCACTCAAAATGCATAACTTAAGGGAGGTATTGCCAAATTGCTGGGTGGCTATAGCAGAATGGTCACGATAAAAATGGATGTGAATGAGCTCCAGCTTTGAATGCATTGACTGCTGGTGGTGAACTGATAACATGTTATATGAGGGCACACCTAAGGTGAAGCGAAACTGAGACAGCGGTGCCATATATGGTGACAAACATGGTGCTGAAAGTGTGTTGGTACAGAGCAGAGGTTGTACTGTATTCAGGACTTGCAACTTTGAACACATGTATTACAGTGCCATACTGCAACCACAAAACCTTGACTGGTCCTTTGCTTTGCGCTGCACGACCATTGCTTCCGACTGTCGTGTATGAGGTAGTGGTGTACGGGACATATCGCGCGCAGGGAATTGGTGCGTTTCTGAGCTGAGGGTGAAGCGCAGAGTGGGAATTAAGGCACTTCTTAAGAGATTTCACCACTTAAAACATTTTTGCACTCTAGGTTCATACTGGATAGAATGGGCTCCACATGTACCCTGACACAAACATGCAGAAGGAACAAAAATACCACTAAAAACTAGTACAAGATTAAAGAAAACATCCACCAAACATGTTGTCTTACTCATGATTACCAAATAAACTAGCCACTTTTTGTACCATCAAGCACACAAACAACATCCGAACACATACCACACCAAACCACAACCAACAGAAACGCCAACAACAACGTGCCAAACCTCGCGCCTGCACACTGAACAGTGGCCTCCGGTTGCGACAAATTTGGCCGATGCGTCTCCAGAAACCTGCTTTTGAGCCACCCTATAGTGGGAAAAATTGACCAAGGGTGAAGAGCTGAGGGTGAAGCATGAGTTATTTCTTTGTTTTTCATTTGGCTAGCCTTGTACTGAGACCAGCAGTGAAAGGAAAGCACATTGCTCCTATGAGTTATGAGAGACAAAGCTGGGCTGATCATCACAACTCCATCTTTCAGTGTCATCCAGGGTGGGAAGCTTACTTTCCAGGTTTGGAGTCGGAGTGCAAACAGATTTCTTCTGGAGTACATTTTTATGGACATAGTATTTTGTATGCATGGAATCTATTTGCCAGTAACCGACCGGAAAATCATTTGTACCTAGTCAGTGCCTACGTAATACGCATGAGTAATACACATCGTCATTTTCGGTCACATCAAAGCGTAGAAACAAAGTCAACAATGGACGGCACCGCAAGACAGGGGGAGTTGTGATGATCAGCTCAGCTTTGTCTCTTGTAACTCACAGGAGAAGTGCGCTTTCCTTTCACTGTTGGTCTCAGTACAAGGCTAGCCAAATGAAAAACAAACACAAATAATTCACGCTTCACCCTCAGCTCATAACACACACCTACCTACATAAGCAGCCAATTCCCTGTGCGCGATACGGACCAGACACCACTACCACAGACGCGACAGTCGAAAGCGATGGCCGTGCGCATTGTTGGAAAAACTGACATTTGTTGGTGTCATGCATACCAATACATTATGCACTCCAGGATTGTGACTAGACTAAAGTTAATATTTTGTACTCAAAATGGGAAAACGAAGAACAACATTGTTTGTTCGAGTGCTGCCACTCAAAGTCCATACCTGAAAACAACTAGCAGTTTCAGCGATTCCTGCACACCGACCAGTTAACGTCACAATACATCTTCGAAAGGCAGTACGAACTGTACCGCACATGTTCGTCGGTGTTGCGCTAAACACGTCTCTGCACAACTGGTGGTGCTTCACAACATGTGAGAAGATGCTGTATTTGTGTCAATATAGTCAATAATTAATTAAATATTTATTCAATTTTAATTAAATACTTATTCTTATGTATGATATTTAGATAAATCAATATCTAATCAATATTTATTTCTAGGTACTTGTGCTGGAGTGCTCAGCAAGAAGTACCAGAAATCCCTGGTCGGCAATCTGTGGGGTACCTGGTATCGCCGGAGTAAATACTTGAAGCCTCGTTTGGCCATTAAGGTGCTTTGAATGTGCAATCGAAGGTCATTTTGTTAAAGAGACAACTTTTTTAGACACAGTGAGCCTGTTCAATGAAAAAATATCACTTCAAATTCCCTAAAACCGGCCCCAGAGCAAGCAAGTTCTCCGAGGCGATTACACCAAGAAACCAATGCCATTTGTGCACCTATGCATGACTGTCATTTTTTTTTTGTAAATGTGTGAGAAGATAAATCATGAGCCTTGAAATATAACTGCATGTGGGGTTCATCAGTGCCAGTGAAGGGTCTGTAATACTTGTTCCAATATTACTCCGAGCCATCTCCTGTTCGCCGGCCCGGTGATCAGCTGTACTTCTAGTGCTGGGGTAAGCAAATCTGACCAGCTCTATTGAACAGCAATAATAATGCCGACCATTAGCGGTTTTACAGGGCAATTTGCTCTCCCATCTAGCAGCTCTGGATCCTTCCAAGTCCATCATTGCTTCAACTAAACATTTCAGACATGAACTAAACGAGTACATCGAGGAACTTTTCATATTATCAAGAATTGGTTTCAATCAATTTTCTCAGGTTTTTCATGTAAAATAGCTTTCTTGGTGGGGAGAATAAAACTATTTTAGATGGATTGTTTTGGTATAATTTTCATTAAACCATTTTATATTCTGAAACCCATTTTCAAATAGTCTCGTCGGGTGTGTTGTGAATGTTTATTAGGTGTGCGGTGTGAACCGGTCTCGGGTGCGCATTTTTGAACTTCGTTGACATCGATTAAGTATACTTTTCTTATAATTTTCTCTCCCATTCCTCGTGAAGTTGTCTTATAAGCTCATCCTTCGCTAATAATTTAACCACAGAGCCAATTTTATGTCTGAGGCAGAGCGGTGTATTATGCGTCGGTGGCGAACGGTGCGCACAAACTCGGAATGGTGCAAAGGTTGACCGGGGCCATGAAATGCATTTTGGGAGTGCTTGAAATCTTGGACAACAACGAAAGTCAGCAATAATACCAATGAACCACTGGTGAACTCGGTTTGTTAGTTGAGGGACTAGTCCTTCAGAGAAGTATTTGTTGAAGGATGATTCCAGTGGAGACGTATCATAACCTCCACAGGTCGTAACCTCCACAGGTCACAACCTCCACAAACTCAACACATCGCAGCGGTCGTAACCTCCACATGTCATAACCTCCACAGGTCGCAACCTCCACAAGTCCGCAGCGGTCATAACCTCCACAGGTCGTAACCTCCACAAGTCTGCAGCGGTCATAACATCCACAGGTCGTAACCTCCACAACTCCGAAGCGGTCATAACCTCCACAGGTCATAACCTCCACATGTCGTAATCCCCGAAGGTTGCAACCTCCACAAGTACGAAGCGGTCATAACCTCCACAACTCAGCAGCAGTCGTAACCTCCACAGGTTGCAACCTCCACAGATTCAATAACTTTTTTTTATAATTTTCTAGAAGCATCACTTCAGATAGCTATCGCTAGGTAGCAGCACGGTCTAGGTATTATAGCAACGGATATTGAATGAATGTCATGCGATTCAACGTTCAAGTATAGATAACGATATTTCTCACTAGATGACAGGATGTGTCGTTGAAAACGCTTTTTCTGTGTGCGCGCATTGTTAACTTTTCAGACGTCGGGAACCGGCCGTCGCCCCGTGGGAAGCTGATATGCGGCGCAGTGGCGGATGCAGAGTGCGTACACCCTGCTCAGACCTCACTAGACATCAGGATAGGTGACGTCACAACGTCACATCAACATCATTATGCCCATAAGGGGTTCCTTCATGGTGGTGCTACACGCATCACATTAATGGCACCGGCTATCATGCCTGAGGATGACGTACTCACGTCACCTGACGTGGCGTCACTGCGCCAACAATACAATTACACAATCACTAGAGGCGACTCACAGGTACACTTCAACAATTCAACATTTCGGCTTTCTACTTAAGCAATGACTGGAACATCATCATTTGTAATTTCATCTGCTTCATCATTGATTCATTTTGCATCTCCACAAAGCTCGCATAGGCGCTAGCATTATTAGGCGTGACGTCGACACGGTCGACATGAGCTTCGTAATCGGTGGAAGTAGCAGAGTCATCGTGAATTTGAAGTTTGCACGGAGGACGATCATCATCAGATGATTCCACCAAAGGTCGCTTTTCCGGGACTGGCCTCACTGGGCTTCCAGTCGAATCCTGCAAGCGTTTTGCTAATTCTGAAAGCGGAATTTCATCTTCTGACTCGCTAATCGGGGGCTTCGAACGTTTTGTTAGTTGCGACTGCGAATTTTCAGGGTCTGAATCACTAGACGTGGGCAGTGGTCGTTTTAGGCGTTCTGCTAACTCTGATAGGGGTAGATTGTCTTCGGAATCGCTCGAAGAGGGGAGTGGTCTTTTGTTTCGTTGAACTAATTCCGAAAGTGGGGCATCGTCGTCAGACTCACTGGTCGACGGCAACGGCCTTTTGTTCCTCTGAACTGGTTCAGACAAAGGAATGTCCGGCTCAGTATCACTTGATACCGGTGTTTGCTCAGCTGCATCCGCTGGCCAGGTGAGAGGTCCTCTTTCCGGGAGGTCAGACTCGACCGGGGGTGGTTGCACTGAACCCGGCATGGGCTCTGTGAACTCAGCGGTTTCATCATCCTTTGTTCTCGGCGGACTGCATACGTCCATGGGACAATCCTCACAGGGACTGTAATCGGGGCCGGCGTCGGCCCGTTTGGCTGACCTAGAAGGCTGCACTCGTTCAGGGGCTGGCTTTACTTTACGCCCGATACAAGGCACGCAAGTTTTAAGATAAGCCGCAATATCCCTCCACATTCCGTTCCAATAAAATAGAAATCTAAGCTTTTCGTAAGTTTTTGCGAGTCCCATGTGCCCTGCAAAGAAACCTTCGTGCATCTCCTTCAATACTTCCTGTCTCAGACATTTGGGCACACATAGTTGTAAGCCTGGAAATGGTCCACAGCGAGGTCCGTCGCTGACTTTGTAGATGAGTCTGTCCAACTCCATATAATGCAAAACGATGTCTCGATAATCTGCGTTATTTTTGTCATTCATGATTTTTCGAATATTTGCTATGTCCTCATCAACCTTTTGAAGCTCCTCTATGTTTTCCCATTTCACCATTACATCCTTAAACTTTTCCTCTCTGCTCAATTCTTCCTCGGGTTTTCTGAATTCGGTGTTCCTAAAGTCGCCTATTGGAACATGATCAGTGTCGATTACGTTTACTTTTTGTTCGGTTTCACTCATTCTGCTAAGATGATCTGCTACTACATTTTTGGTTCCTTTGATATATACCACTTCACAGTTGTGCTCTGAAAGCATGATCGCCCACCTCTGAACCATTGGGTTCTTCATTTCTGACAGGTTCAGGAACGTCAACGGACGGTGGTCAGTCAAAATGGTGAATTTCGATCCTAACAAATATTGGCGTAATTTCTGAACAGACCAGACCGTTGAGAAGGCCTCGCGGAGGATCACTGGCCACTTTTGTTGAGTTTCGTTCAACTGTTTCGATAAGTACTGTATCACCCGTTCGTTTCCATCATGTTCCTGTACCAAAACTGCTCCAACAGCTGTCTGTGAGGCGTCCGTATATAATTTGTAGTTTTTCGTGATGTTAGGGTGCGCCAGCACTGGCGCAGACGCTAGTTTTTGTTTTAATGTTGCAAACGCATTTTCGCAATCATCTGTCCAGGCGAATATGGCATGTTTCTTTGTCAGGTTAATCAATGGCGCGGCAATTTGGCTAAATCCTGGAATGAAGCGTCGGTAGTATGAACACATACCGATGAATGAGCGGACTCCCTTGACATTAATCGGGGCTGCCATATGTTGAATGGCTTCAACTTTCTCAGTGTTTGGCTCGATGCCAGAAGCGGACACTACGTGTCCCAAGTACTGCACTTTTTCTTTCAAGAAGTCGCATTTAGAAAGCTTCAACTTCAGCTTTCCTTTGCGTAGTCGGCGAAAAACTTCTTCGAGATGAGCCAAATGTTCGTCAAACGTTTTTGAGTATACTATGATGTCATCGATGTAGGCAGTTGCAAACTGATTTTGAATTCCAGACAACACCTTATTCATTAATTCCATGAACTTGGATGGGGCGTTACAGATGCCAAACGGCATTTTGCGAAAGTTCCACGGGCCTAGAAAACACGTGAATGCTGTTTTTGGGATGCTCTCCTCTGACATCGGAATTTGCCAATAACCAGCTTTCAAGTCCAAAGACGAAAAGAACTTCGCACCTCCCAAAGAGGCAAGGATGTCGTCAATGAGGGGGAGTGGGTAGCTGTTTTTCTTGGTCACCTTGTTTAATTTTCTGAAGTCTATTGCGAAACGGTTGCTTCCATCTTTTTTGCGAACAATTACTATCGGAGCCGCCCATGGGCTGTCTGATTCTTCAATGATACCGGCTTCTAGCATTACTTTAATTTGATCTTCAACATATTTTCGCTGAGAGAATGGCGTTTTGTAAGGGGCTTGTCGGATCGGTGGGTTATCTCCAGTGTCAATGTCCATTTTGATGACATCAGTCGTTCCCAAATCTGGGTCAGTCGCAGCAAATAAGTAAGTGTTAGCACGTAGCAGCTGTTCCAGTCTGTCTTTGTCAGTGCCAGTCAGGTGAGTCAGTTTGGCTTGCTCGAGTGGGTCAGAGGGTGCGGTTGGCGGTGTCAAGTCAATGTCTTGGGACAAGTCAACAAGGTTTTCCAAATCCGAGTCGGCTATAGTCTCAGCGAATGCTATTACCTGCTCTGGGTACAAGGTAAAGTCTCTCGTAGTGGTATTCACAATTCGTATCGGTAGGCGTTTATGTCGGTCCGGTTTGGCTACCACTTCGGCTATGAACAAGCCGGCTCCTCAGAAATTAGTGGGATGTTGTCCAATGACCGCACAAAACAAGTCTGTTCCACTAATTGCACTCTGTTCACAGCTGCCGGACACTCCACGACCGTGTTGGCCGGGATATGTATGCGTCCTTTGATTCTGACTAGTGAGCTCGCCTGCTCACTAGTCTGTCGCTGTGGTCTCAGTGGCACCATGTTGCCTTCAATGCACAAAGCCTTTTTCTCAAAGTCCAATTTTGCTCCAAACTTCGTCAAAAAATCATTTCCCAACATGCATTCCTGTTTCAGGTCCTCCACAATCTGAAATTCGAACGGTTTCCGGAATTTGCTCATCTCAACCATGAAGGTTCCGACTCCAATGTTTTTGAGGCGATGTCCACTGGCGGATATCAGTGGAATACAGTCTCGTCGGTCGTCTGAAAATTTCACGATGTTTTTCTCGGCGATTTTGTCAAAGAACTTTATCGAAATCAATGATATATCGGCCCCAGTGTCCACTAGCGTATAAGCTTTTTGGTTGCCTATGCGTAGCCACGCCATAGGTGTATTCACCTTGATGCGAACTTGTTGGACACGGGCCAGTTTTTGTTTACGTTTTTCTGGATCTCGTTTCCATCTGATATTTTTCCTTTCCTTCCTCTGTGGTTCCTGTTTTTGTTTCTGCTTATTTTCAGCTCCATTGTGGTGGTCATTCACAACGGAGCTTTTTAGTTTCCCGCCTGTCTAGGGGGATTTTGGCCGGAGCGGCACTGCCGACCTATGTGACCAATTTGTTCGCACCGCACACAAATGGGTCTGCCGTCTGAAGTCCAACGGTAGGCTGGGTTTGGTGGTGCTCTCCACATGCTAGGTCCCATGAGGGGTCGTGGCCTAGGGGGTCCATAGTGGGGTCCAGAGGGGTAGTTTCGCGGCGGTCGGGAGAAACATTGTGATGGGCTAAATACTCGGGGTCCAGTCTGAGGATGGCTGTTACTGGAATGTTTCACTGTCTCTGGTTCTTTCGCTAATTTTTCCACTGATTGGCCTATCGCCAACACAAGTTTCTCCAATTTGTCTATCCTGTCGAATTCCTTTTTCCACATGACTCTCATCAACTTCCATTGGTTCCTCTTTCTGGACACCTCTACACAACTCAATAACCCTGTTTACTTTCTGCTCCCTTACTGCAAATTGGATGGCATCCTCCAGAGTTCGGAACTGCTGCCTGTATAGTTTATTTGCTAACAAGCTACTATGCACGCCTCTATTGAAAACGTCTATCAAAATTTCCTGAGTGGTTGGATTTGCCAAGTCCGTGTACGCTTCACGTGCCAGGGCGAGCAGTCTCTCTCCAAAATTTTGCACCAGTTCGCCATGATGCTGTTTCATCTTTCTCAGACTCTCCTGAGAACATTTTTGGTCCGAAAGGTCAGAGTATCTCTCTCGCATCACCTGTTTAATTTGTGCCCACGTCATAGTTCGTTGTTGACTAAGTACGCGTTGCATGAATTCGGCTGCAGGTCCAGAAAGCGTTTTCATGCAAATAATTTGCATGTATTCTTCATCCATACTAAAACTGATGCGGTCCAATTGGCGAATCCAATCGCACAGTTTATTATGACTCTCCCCAGCAAAAAGGTTTGATATTTTGCGTCATGCCTTGTGCCCTCATTTCCAACCGAATTTTGTTGAAGCTTTCCGCCAGTCTGTCAAAGGTGATTTCAGTCATGTTTAATTACGTTACGTTTTATTTTTATTTTTCACAAAATGTTTACTCACAAAAATTTCGGGATTTTCGCTCACCTGGTGGAGAATTAAATGTTTCAAGTTTAGTTCCAAGTTCACACGAGAAGTCACACGTACAATATTCGGCACACAGCAGATATACGACACGATTATGCAATTTTTAACAGTTCTATTCGTGGTCGAAAATCGGAGGCGGTATTTTTGGAAGGATTTTGGGATATTGCTCGGACTTACTTAATGGTGCGGAAGACTTATTCCCTTCCCCGTTCGTGCTGAATGGCGCGTTGAAGTTCTGCGTTGTCGTTGACGAAGTCCACCAGTTGAATCCGCAGTCACGGGCACCAGTCGAATCCGGGTCACTCAGGTACCAGTTGTAGTGAAGGTCCTTCTTCTTGGCTCGTGATAGACTAGAGGACCCGCGCGTCGCGATAACTCCGAATGCCAAAAATGATATGTTCTCTGCACGATATATTGTGCAGAAAGTATAGTGAATATATAGAGACACTCGCAATAATGTTCCAGGCCGACAGCAATCACTTTCAGTTCTCAATTTGGAGGCCGAAATAGAGTTGTTAATTTACGCACGCGACCGACAGCGACAGGTCCGCGCGGCTCGACAGTCCAGACACGTCTCACTGCGGGGGTCTGGCCACAGCCCTGGCTCAGACACGGCCGGAAGGCCGGTACAGGTCACAGCAGCCGGCGTTGGCCCGAAAATGCTGACTCGGTTCCGACGAGGGCCGGTGACCGCGTCGCCGGCGCTGGACGGACATGTACGGGCGTGACATGTGCCGGGCATGGTAGGTTGGCTGATTTACGGGGTCACAACACCCACAGTTAGATATTATACGATTAAAACAGTACGTGTCTAGCAACTCTGTTACACCTCATTAAACTTAAAAATACAATAAGTAGTACTGATACCATATTACATCCTAAGCGATCACTACAGCTTGAATGCGTTCATTCTTGCTATATTTGTGGTTAATAAGATGGAATTCAATGTTTAAATGTACCTAATTGTTCTAGTTTTTCTGACTGTGGGGAACCATTCAAATTGTCATGCTCGAACAACTTCGAATTACGCTCTCAATACGAACTAACGTGTGCAGCACTATGCCTGTTGCCGACGGTAGCACGAAATAATTGGTGATATCGCACCAGCCCCAGCATCACTTGAACTTCACCTTCCCTCGAAAAAAATTTCATTGCCCACAGGGAAGTAGATGAACATACTTTGTTTTTGTCTAACGCGACATGGATATGAGTCACGTTTCTGTTTTCGCCGTAAACCTAAACTAAATCCGTTCCCATTGCTAGTCGGTTGGTCATTGGTTTTTACGACACATCGACCGTTGAGTCATGTAGCGTCGCCAATCTCTCACGCCGATTGGTCGCGGGCGAAGAGTAGCAACAGGTGAGACTCGAACCCACAACCTTTCGATTGTGAGACGAGCAACTTACCCCTAAGCTACTCGTCCCCGTGTTCCCATTGCTAAAATCCTTCTGGGGGAGGGCAGGATTTCAGCCCGCGCTGAATTCGAAGTTACTAACGTACAACAAACGTTTTCATGGGACAACAAATGCGACGCTGCGCTGTTTAAGGTAGAAATTCGAATTACCGCGGCCCATGCAAACTGAGTAACTGACTTTATTAATTGGCTTACATGTTCTCCTAGCTGCATGCTGCATGCGAGCAGTATGATTTCAAGGTTAAAAAGCAAGGTTAAATTTGACATATCGTTCAACACCTTGCACTATGCATATGTGTATCCACCTTAAACCAGTCAACCACGTCGGCCATTGAATAAGCCAGATCGTCCGCTGGTGTCAGTTCTCAGCACCCAGTCCCAAGCCTGCGTGGGAAGACCACGCATCAACTACCCCTCCCCCCCCCCCCCCCCCCCCCGACGACTGCACGATATAGTGCCTCACCCTCGCTGTATCCAGTGACATGTGCACGTTGTCAGTGGCGTCTTCAGCTTGATCTCCAAGGATACCTCCACATGACTGACAGGGAAAAGCTGATGCGCCAACAGCGTAACAGCATACAGATCTGAAGATACTGTACATGTTGACAAAATGATGAATAGTTCAACAACTGTGTCCGCCACTGCAGTCTTCCGATTCCTAGCCTGCGTGGCCGGGCGCTCGACGTTGCAGCCCGGCTCGGCTTTCCCCGAAGAGGCGAGCTGGCCGCGATCTGAACGGCCAGCCTGCGTCTAAAGCAGAGCTGATCTAGAAACGGCTAACTAATGGCGATCTTGCAATTTCTAATGGAGCACTGAATCAGTACAAAGTAAATGAGAGTACTCCATATCAGCTCACAATTACCTCTGGTGTTCTCTTCCACAATCAACAATCATAGAGATGTGTCATTTGTGAAGGTATTACTGAAGAAAAAACACTAGGTGGTCATGAATATTGTGGAGGATCGAGGAGGGACGCTCTGATATATTTATGTCTCCTGGTAGATCTAGAGAACCAGTGGATAAGCAGCCATATTTTGTGCCGTCGCAACAGACTAGATGACAGCCGTACCCCAGCTCTGCTGTTAACGAACCAATAGGTGACTGAGCCACAGCCGAGCTCGGCACCTAGTAATATGCAGCGTGAGTGTGAATGTGTGTGTATGTATGTGTGTGTGTGTATATTTGTGTGTATGTGCATTTGTGTGTTTGTGGCAGGAGGTGGCTTGATCACTAGACGTCACTATGATCACTAGCTATCCGCTCTTCGGCGAGGGGTCACGTCGCGAAACACAAATCTCTGGGACGGCTGCCGGGCGTCCAGCGCGGAAACAAACGCTTGCGAATCCTGCAAAACTATCGTGAATTTAATGTCGGCGAACACAAGGCACAAGAACAACTGAAGGCGCGGCATATACCTAACCTATATATCTATATCTAAATACAGGTCCACGTCTTCATCTACAGATATATATATATATATATATATATATATATATATATATATATATATATATATACATGCATACATACACTGATATCTGTATCCATATATTCCTGTCCCTTTCTTCCTTCTCCCTCACTCTTTTCATCTCTTGATCTTTGTATCCCTTGATCTCTGTATCTCTTGATCTCTGCATATCTGTATCTCTGCATATCTGTATCTCTGCATCCATATTTGTATCTAAGCCTCTCTACAACTCTGCATTTCTGTATCTCTCTTTCTCTCTTCTCTCTCTCTACATCTCTACATCTCTACATCTCTACATCTCTACATCTCTACATCTCTACATCTCTACATCTCTACATCTCTCCCACATCTCTACATCTCTACATCTCTACACTCTACACCTCTACATCTCTACCCTCTCACCTCTACTCATCTCTACATCTCTACATCTCTCTCTCTCTCTCTCTCTCTCTCTCTCTCTCTCTCTCTCTCTCTCTCTCTCTCTCTCTCTCTCTCTCTCTCTCTCTCTCTCTCTCTCTCTCTCTCTCTCTCTCTCTCTCTCTCTCTCTCTCTCTCTCTCTCTCTCTCTCTCTCTCTCTCTCTCTCTCTCTCTCTCTCTCTCTCTCTCTCTCTCTCTCTCTCTCTCTCTCTCTCTCTTTCTGCATTTTCGAAGTGGTGAATGCAAGTAGAATGCAATTCGAAGTGGTGAATAGAATGCAATTCTTAAAAAGTTAATTTTATACTATGCAACTATTTCATTCAGTGATTCAATCTTGCTATTCGGGGCAGCATCGTGACTAGGGACTGTCTAAAATAGAAGAGCGGGCATCTGAAGTCGAAGAAGTGGTAGGTTATAGAGGGATCATCTAAGGTCAAAGTGACGACCTAGCGGTGCCATCGGACGTAAATGAGACGACTTCATTTGAGCACGGTCACCCAGAGGTACCATCGAACGAACCATGAAACATCATGCGAACCTCAACACATCTCCTCATTATATCACCCCGAAGCCAATAGACGGCACGCCACTAAGTATGACTAACATTGGGTGTAGCCCATAATATACTGATTTCCATAATGTATTATGGTGGCATAGATACAATAATGAAGTCTACACCTTACTACATCAACTTCAAGTGCGCGAATGCCACAAGAATTGCGTCAAAGACCCCAAACAGGTGTCGGGCCCCGGAAGGAAGTGCGTTGGAGCACGGAAAATGATGCGCCAGGAGCCCGAAGAATCGCACCGGGGCTCACAAATATCGCGCAGGAGGCTTACAAAAATAGAAGTCGACCCCAATAAATCGCAAAGGGAGTCTATCGAGTTCACCCGAGCACCGGACAATTCAGAAGCGGTCACGAAAGAAAATTATCCTGAGGGCCTTTCTACTCTGAATGGTGCCATCCGCTGAAAAAAAACTCGTTGAGCAGCCGCAGTGGCATGCTAAAGAGGAAAATCTCCCTCCGTCCTAGCAAGGCGGGCTCCGAAGAACCAAAGAATCGCGCCGGGGTCCACAAACAAGGTTCTAGGGCAAGATACATTCGCGTCGGGGCACCCATAATTAGGGGTTTTAAATAAATACAGCGGACACGAAAAAAACTTGCTTCGGGCTCTAAAATTTGCGCTGGGGAACGCTAAAATTAGTCTGGGCCTGGGGTCAGATTAGCACAACGCGACCTGTGAACTGGCGCCAACACCCCCACCCCCAAATGTCGCGCATGGGACCCAAAATTCCCGTCGGTAGTCGCGTAAGTTCTGGTCGAGGCATCAATAATTCCCTCGGAGCTCACAAAAATTGGCGTTGATGTCCCCAAATAAGCACAGCGTGGTCCCAAAGTCGCAACGCAACCCCACAATAATCAAGCCAGAACCGTAACAAATAAAGGGAGGTTCCGAAAAATAAATGTTCCGGCCAGAAAAATAACCCCCTAGTCCAAACATACTACGAGATGCTTTAACAAATCTCATACGGCACCGAAAAACATTCCGGAGCTCGACAAATCCCGGCGGGACATAAAAATGCAGAAATGTCGTCGGGGTCCCGAAAAATAAGGCCTTGGCTGGGACTTTACACAATTCAGAAAACGTCACAAAAAAACTGTCAAGCCCAGAAAACTGGCGTCGGATTCTCCCGGAACCACGCGACTGGGCCAGAAACGTCGAGACCGGATCCAAAGAAATTATACCGGGCCCCTAATATCTTGCTGAAGTCCCACAAATATCAGAAAAAACAGCGGGACTCAAAGAGCATAACTGGAGGACGGAAATGCACCGAGCGCTTCAAAGCTTTCCGAGTCTGGAAAAAAAAAGCGTCATTGCCTTAAGACATGCTGCTGCTCTAAGTATACACACCGGAGCTAAAAATCAAGACACAACAGTCCCTCAAAGCACAGCGGGGTTTGATATAGCATGGGACCTCAAAAGCAGGCTAGGTCCCTAAAGAGTCGACATGGTCCTAGAAAAGGAACGAAAAGACAGTGAACTAAATGAACACGCGGGGTCTGCGAAAACCCATCGATGCTTACAAATTATCGTCGGTGCACAAAAATAAGTAACAAAACTTTGCTTTTGTTTAAAAAGCCGGTATCGCAAACACGTCCAGAACCCCAAGGAAAAAATTGCTGGTGCTTTAAAACACATCCGAAGACAAAGGAAATCGGAAATGTTAAAAAGAACACCTAACTGGGGCCTCAGTTCCGTACCCAATCTGGAAGCGTTGTTATTTAATCAGAAATGAGGTGCGTCAAAGCTAAGCGGTTATCCGGATTTCTTAGCAACTAGAAAACGTGGGAAGGAGAGAGCTAGTCACCGAAGTGAATTCAGGATGGGCCCTTGCGGCCCTAAGTCTGAATACGTTATGACTTTATGAGGTGTCGTGTGTTGTCACCTATCAGCTATTTTGCACTTGTTGTTATGTTGGTTGGCCCTCAATATGTTGGCCCTCAATATATGCGCTTTCATTCCGTTTCAGCCGGGTGCCACGTGATGCAGTTGTAGCATTTCCTTCCAAGTGGCAAATATTATAAAGTGCACGATGTGTACTACACAAATATTTGAGGTGACTGTTGAGGCCCTGAGGACGAACACAATACCATGTGTTATTATTTATAGCGTTTTTCTTTTTCCCATTCTGTCAGCTTGCCAATCATGGCCTTCCACGAACCGGATCAAAGCATCTTCAACCAGCGATCACCCGTCTTTCCTTTTCTCATCCCCTCCAACAATAATCATGATAATTATTTCTTCATCGGCCAGCAAGTAGGTTTCGTTCTAACTAACAGCCAGTGCAAACTTGTAAGGTGAATACTGCCTTAGAAGCGCCTGTGGGCCAATAAGTGCTAAGTATGGCTATATCTGGCAATCTGAATGAAATCAAACCCTTTCTCACTTTCACCTTCAAGTAACTAGCCATGAAAATATGAATGTATGAAGAATGTTTAAGGGGAAAAGCTCAACTCAATGAACAACAATCTGAATTGTGCAAAAACATAGATCGGTGAACTCATAATGACACCCTGCAGCTTTTGGCCATTTCAAAATGTTCGTTTACGGGATAATTTGCACTGGCGTTCTATTCTTTCTCCCCATCAACATCGGTGAACAACGGATGACGTCTCACGGACATTTGGTACAATATCTTGGAAACTAGGGCACACCACGTAGCCATTAGTGACGCTGTAATGAGCTTGCACTCACCCCACACATACGCACATAGCGGAAATTGAAGAAATTTTGTTTCAACAATACTATACTAATGGTTTCACTCGCATCAAGAAGGTAAACCGAGTATTACAAATGCATCCATTAGTCGTGAAAAGAGTTCAAAGTCCAGCGAGAATTGTGAATTTGAACGTACTTATACTGTGATGGTAGTCCTTTTCAGTGTCGCATCTTGTTGTTACCCATAAGCGCGTCCTGGGGCCTGCCCATCCCTTTAGCGGCCCCCAATTTAGTGGTAAAAGTTGTGTGTTTACAATTAAAATAATCGGGTTATCAACCAAAAGTGCTCAACCATGGTACTTTGCGAGATTTCTTGAAGCGTCCCTGCTGTTCACCCTGGCCCACTCACTTTTGGGGACGTTCCTACGCCTGACCAGGCCATGAAAAGGCATCATTGCATTTCATGGCCTGGTCATTGCATGGCATATTGCAGACGGATAGCATGCAAATGTCTTGCCATCATCCGCCACTACGTGTCGCTTTTTTTCCCACGCGTCGACGCATTGCAGGCGAAAATCGTGTGAATGTTATATGATCATCCGCCACTGCGCAACGCAATACTTTCCCACGCGTCGACGCGCGGGCTACAGAGCTCTCGAACAATAGGAAGGCTGCACGCAAAGAGCACGTACTCAATTGTATCATCTTGCCATCTGGCGAGAAATACTGCCACCTATGATTCAACATTCAATATCATGAGTGTAATACGTAGACCGTGCTGCTACCTAGCGATATCTATCTGAAGTGATGCTTCTAGAAAATTAAAAAGTTATTGAATCTGTGGACGTTGCAACCTGTGGAGGTTACGACCGCTGCTGAGTTGTGGAGGTTATGACCGCTTCGTACTTGTGGAGGTTGCAACCTGTGGGGATTACGACCTGTGGAGGTTATGACCGCTTCGGAGTTGTGGAGGTTACGACCTGTGGATGTTATGAACGCTGCAGACTTGTGGAGGTTACGACCTGTGGAGGTTATGACCGCTGCGGACTTGTGGAGGTTGTGACCTGTGGAGGTTATGAACTGTGGAGGTTATGATACACTGTCATTCCAGTTGTGTGGTCCAAGATAACTAGGGACAACAGGTACTCCAAAGTTGGCTGTTCTAGTATAGTTAGTTGAAACTAAACAAAACCTACGCTAACTGACGTCATATACCAGAAGCGCTTTTTTATTCCAGAATACTGCTGACTTATATTCTAGTTCTGGACTATACCAATAAATCTACTAAATATGGTGCTTTCATTTTAGCACAATTATGGCGCTTTTCTCACAATTAGCTTCCCCGTTGGTTGTAAAGCATATTAGTCATTCATTGCAGCTTGAATATTTTTTCTTATTCTGCTAGCGTGCTGGTGGCTTCGAACCGAAAGGCACCATACCCAGAATTAATTTATCAATGGCGTGGTTGATATTGAGAACACACCTCAGACAATTTATACGAATTAAGGCCTTATACCCACAATGTCAACTTGGTCAGCATGTCATTGATGCAATCTGGTTATTAATGTTAGCATGTGCGTTGGCCCCCTGTCAGTTATCATATTGTTTCTGTGTGCTATATGTAATCATGCCATACTGTCCCATTCACCAACTTGTGGACAATTTGATAATTGCTTGCCCATTGTATCATGGCTGGGCAGTAGTGGTAGTAGGGTAAGAGGGAGTTTCCAAACACTTAATGCATGGAACAAATTGCTCTACTGCTGCTTTTGTGTGGCCAAACCAGAAATTATACTGCTTAGTGAATTTCAAAAAATGAAGATGGTATCCATATTCAGATGGTTCTCTCTATCTAAGTCATCTAACCACTCACATAGAGCTACTTTAAAACATATAATTGTTTTGTAGTGTTGTGCCATATTCTAAACATGAAAGTGGTGGTGCAGGATTACTTCACTGTAGCTTTTGTGGTACCAATTATTAGTAGCCACTAAAAGTACTGGTGTAATTGCAAAAAAAAAGTTACCAGACCTTAAAATAAATTTTCAGGGAAATATGTACTTTCTAGTTAACATTTGAATTCTTGATATGCCTTTCCAATGCAAAGTTGATTGATGTGGTTAAAATGTGACCACTCTCACCTGTACTGTGTAAGATGTGATTTAAGGGTTCATTATTGCAGTTTTGAGTGTTTACAAGTGACGTTTTGCACATTTTTCTTAGGCAAAGCTAAAATGAGGTTGGGATAAGTTAGGCATTTCTTTAGCTTCCTCAATTTTCAGATCGAATTGTTCATGAATGTTTTTTTTATTGGAAGCTAATTTATGTTCTCTTCTGAAAAGAGGCAAGGCTGGAGCTGTGGCAGGTTTTTACAATTGCACCTGCAGAAGAAGATTTGCATTTTAGTTGAGGTGGCATTTCAAGAAAAAATTGCAAATGCATGTTTCTGAAAGTCATTAAGATGATATGACCATTGTATTCCAGCGCAAATGCATGCTTTTCAGTTCGTAAGTGAAGTAATGCTAAATGTGTTGCTTTGAGTGGGGTAATTGGTACTGAAGGATAATGTTAAATGTATAAACAGTGCATCCAAACCAATGTCATCCATTGAATATCTTTGATATCACATATGCAACAATGCTGGTTGAGTTATCACCACAGTCCTTCCCCAGTCCAAACCTAACCTACCTCTTTTTCAGGAAAAACACTTGTTTCTATTCTATACTCCAAATTCCAAAAACCTTGGTATTTATATATAAGAAGCCCCCAATGAATACAATTTTTTAGACAGATGTATGGACTGAACCTCTTGAAGCTTACTAGCAACTTCTTCCCAGTTTCCTGAAAATAATTTTCCATAAACTGTGTTGAATGAAGAACAAGGCTACTTGGGAGTAGTGAAAGATCAGAAGAAGACAGGATAGGCAGTCATGCACGGAAAGCCAAAACAAGGTTTAATTATACAAAGAAAATGAATACATATATTTGCATGTGGCTATTTCTAACATTTTTATCATGATATTCCAGCAGAATAATGGCCAGCCTATGGCCTACATGGAGAATGATAACAGATTCAGCCTAGGATACAAAGTGTATGCTTCCATTAACTGAGTTTCCATGTCACGAGGTTAATTAATATACGGTGCACAATTGATGCGAGTGCGTAATTAAGGTACAATGGATCTACCATTTCCTTCGTGAATCACGTTCAACATCCAGCATACAATATCAGTAGGTTTTAGATGACCGAACATGAGTATGTTTTAGGAGGTCCAACATCAGTTCTTTAGGTTAGATTCAGTTAGGATATTTTTGTAATTTGACATCAGTGTTCTTTGTTAGTCACCAAAAATCCCATTTCCCCACACTTTCCATATTATTCCATATTCTCCCCACACTTTACTTATGTCTTATGGCTTGTGGGATAGCATGTACTGTCATTGTCAACATTAGTGTTTTTCCTAGTGTTTGAAAAATCTTAATTGAATGATATTAATATTATTTTTTAGTGAAATTACTTTTCTAGATATCAGCACATGAACTTGAACTGCCGATTTGCTGAGATTTCACTTTCCATAGAAATGAATATCAGCTTCCTTCAAATCACATCAGATAATGATGTGAATTGATGGAATGTTAAATGCTAAGCGTGGCGGTGGGGGGGGGGGGAAATTATGTGTGGCCTGGTCCATGGCCAGAAAGAAACCAGCGGACCGATCGCTGGGCACCAATTTGCGTATCCCGAAGATGAACCACGAGAAGCGTTCTGGACTCGCCTCCTAAGCATTAGCGGCCTGACGGTTCCCACAGAGGAATTCTTCCACACATTCAGAGAGATGGATGCAGCGTTTTGTGTTCACCATGCCCAAGAACCCAACGATCTCAGCAGACATCCAAAGGTCATTGGAAGTTTCAAATAATTCAAAAAACAAATAATACACGAGACTAAACGTGCGTGCTGCAGTCGCACCGAGTGAATGTCAAGCTCAACAACTAATATGTGCCTGTGTTTGTGAAGTCGGTAGAGCGTAGCCTGTAGGTTTACACGTACTCATCGTCCCACTACGGTGTTCGTGAGTAGTCTGTGTATGTATGCATGTCGAGTTGTTCTCAGCCACAGATGTCACGATGAGGATGTTCCATCTATTCTTGCCAGTTCGTCCGATTTTACAAGGTGCCAGATATGTACGTACTGTAATGTTAGGTATTGTAATGTATTGCCGCAATGCAATCTCATTAAGTACCGTGGCTTATCTGCACCTGCTACCGATAACCTCTTATGTCACGCGTTTGGTGGAGCCGCGGTAACTTAGTCCGTAGGGTGTTGGGCTCTTGACCGCAAGATTATGGGTTCGAGTCCCGCAACCAGCGAGTCCACCGAGTCCACCCGCGACCAATCGGTTTGAGAAGTTGGCGACGCTATATGGCCTAGCAGTTAATTGCGTCGTAAAGGAACCCAAGGTTCTTTTTCTGCTTCATGCGTTTGCTTCTCCCAATATATGTCTTGCGTTGTGCTTCCTCAACATATCGTTTTAAGCGACTCAGCGCGAAGCGACTCAAACCCTGCGTTGCCGGGACAGGGGAGACCAGCACAGGCCAGCGCTCTAACCAACTGAGCTACCGGGGTGGCATTTCAGGTCGCATGACGCGAATAAAGAAATCATATTTTGAAAGGAAAATATTTTATTTAGTTAATAATAGAACACACTTAATTAAAAAGATGTATGGTATTACATGGTAATTTTCCATTCCAACCACAAATTAAACTGTTATTAAAGTTGCTTCCGAGCTGGTCTGGCATAGAAATTGCTGTTACCCCTGCAATATTGCATGCATGACAGAAGTTTGATTCACATGGCGTGAGCGACGCAGCAAATTCATTTCGACTGAAAATGCCGAATAACGGTGTGCGAACATGGGCAAAGCCACGGTGGGGAATGAACGGGGATGCTTCCCCAATCTTGCCAAGTTCCGCGTTGAGCCTTTGACAATGCATGATAATCGAACCGAAATCCTCATGCGGGCATCTAAAATCCGTCTTAGCGCTTACGGGTTACACAAAGTTGTTGCCGAATCTAAATCGAGCGTTCATGGTACGAAAAGCGTGATTTTTTATTTTGCGCCGGCACTCCAGAAAGTTCAGGATTGTCACCGAAATATTTTAGCAAACGTCTGCTCCTGTCAAAGCAATGCTTGTCGCAGTCCTGGTGGCGTGTGTTCGCCGTGTATCGTAAAAGGCGTGGAGCCAAGCTTAGAACTGGCATCGCTCTGACTCCAGCTCGGGTCCAGTCATTTGATTGTTCGGCAGCATGCACAATTGTTGGTTTTGTCACCTTGATAATCATGTACTGTTATTATATGCACACCTCGAGGAGCAGGGACTAATGTTGGTCGGCGTGTACTGGTGGGAGGGGAAAGGGCAACCGTTAGTTTCTAGCTCAATATTTGCAATGCACTGCCGAAGTGCCACAAATGATTAAATTCAGGGGATCCTGTCTCCTGTCCCACCCCCGATGGTCCGCTGCCCGTGTCAGGAAGGGACTGTGGGCCTGGACACTGCCATAAGCGGTGACGTGTTCCGTATTTCCTATGCCTGGCTGATTAGAAGAAGTGCCCAACCATAAATTTAAGGTGGCAGAACCCCAGCCTTGCAGAATATCTGAATATTGAATATTGCAGAATATTTCCTTTCTCTTTATGAAAAAGATCGTCCCATGTGAACATTGTCTTAATTCACTGTCGCTTATTAGAAGAACTTCCCACGACGCGCACAAAAAGCTGCCGGCCTCCAGGCTCGAACCGGCTACCTCCGAGTCGGCAGACCGACGCGCTACCAACTGCGCTACCAACACCGAGTCGCTCGGCCCGCTTAAGTTAAATAGTGTCGATGGATATGACATGGGTCTAAATAACACCATTTTACACAATAACTAACACATTCGTGTGAAAGTCTCCCATGATTATCGAAATACCATCAAACAAGCTTACAGATGACGTATAATTTGCACCACTCACGTATACTTGTTAGCCAGGAACGTACGCGGAAAAGTACCGTTTCTTCCTGTCGTGGTAATCTGCTGAACCCAAATCAGCGCCCAGATGACGTCCCCGGCTGCCAATGAACATTGACAGGGGCCGGTGTGGTCCACTCAAGATGAATTTGAGTGCAATTCATCCTGAGCTCTGCCAGCAGAAATGTTGTTGGTGTATTCACATCACATCATGCCTATTCATCATCAACATTTGTTTGTGAACCTTGGGAATGCATCACCAACCTACACTGAGGCAATATCTATCCCATTTGCATATATCATGAGCATATTTTTGGGAGTACTTTGGCTACTGAGGGCATTTCCAACTAGATGAATACCTTGGCACAATTGCACCTATTCATGACTTAGTTTGCTGACATATTGCTGACTTAGCAGTTACCTATATGTACATACATAATGTTTATATTGACAAAGCATGAAGTGCTAACATTTATTTTTAATTCCATTAAAGCAATACCACCTGGTTATAAACAACTCATTTTTTAGTACAGCAAAATTTTGGACACAGCTTAGTTTGCCAAGATGTTTATGCATACAAAAGTGCTACCATTGGTTTTCAGCCCCACTAAAGCAAGGTTAATTGTCAGCAAGTGCATATCTTCTTTTTTTTATTCACCTTTTAAAAAATGCATACTCCAGCTAAAAATTGTGTACTCCACTACCAAGAAAAAATATGGAAATCCTGCACTGGTGTGCAAACAAGGTCTTGTGTTTGCAGTAGGGCACTGTTAAACATGTGTTCAAAGTTGCTAATCATTATGATGCCATTTAAAAAATACCTTGCATTGGTTGGTTAAAAGACAGTTTTCAGAACAGAAAATGCTAACTAAGCAAATTTTGATTGGCGGCCTCCGGGACTCCGGAAGTTGTCTCTTAAAACGGTCAGTTTTTCCCACTATAGGGTGGCTCGAAAGCAGGTTTCTGGAGATGCATTGGCTGAATTCGTAGCAACTGGAGGCCACTATTCAGTGTGCAGGTGCCAGGTTTGGCATGTTGTGTTGTGGTCAGCATTTCCACTGGTTGTGGTGTGGTGTGGTATGTGTTCAGGTGTTGTCTGTGTGCTCGATGGTATGAAAAGTGGCTAGTTTATTTGGTAATTGTAAGTAGAACAACATGCTTGGTGGATGTCTTATTCAATTTGTGTTAGTTTTTTCATGGTATTTTTGTTCCTTCTGCATGTTTGTATCGGAGTACATGTGGAGCCCATTCTATCTGGTATGAATCTGGAGTGTAAAAATGTTTTAAGAGATGAAATCACTTAAGAAGTGCCTTAATTCCCACCCTGGTGTCATCCATTGTTCACTTCTTTGTTTCTATGCTTTGATGTGACCAAAAATGATGTGTATTACTTATGCATATTACATGGGTACTGACTAGGTACATATGATTTTCCCACTGGTTACCAGCAAATAGATTCCTTGCATAAAAAATAACGTCTATGAAAATGTATTCGGGAAGAAAGCTGTTTGCACTCCGACTCCAAACCCGGAAGGTAAGTTTCTCACTCTGGTTGAGAGATCAGTTTTTTAAGGAATTCCACAGCAGCAAAACTAATTTCCTTTTCAAAATATCAAAGCTATGTAAGATGTAGCCTGAATGCTGTGATCATCTGTCTGACACCATCTAGGTACAAATGAGCAAGCACAGTCCAGACAGTTTGCAGAGCTAACTCATAAAATAATTAAAAGCATGGCACATTTCCTCTGTATTGTGCCTATGACATCATCAATTTCATTGACTGACATCAACTTAAAAGTAATCATTTGCAAAGGAAACGATTGGTTGAATCACCTTAACCATATCAAAAAGCATGGTAGGTACCCATCTAGGTACCTACCATGGTACCTAGGTACCTACCTACCTTGGTAGGTATACCAAGGTAGGTGGGGTATAATGCCTGCACTTGTGAAAGCATGACTTCCGAAGTTATATAAGAAAAAAAATACTTACACAGATTCGCAGGTACTTCTCGTCTATGCTCAGGGCAGCAAGAGACCTATCGATTCGTTCAGTCATGGTTATATTTGTTCGTTATCTCGGGGGTTCCCCAAAACAACACATCCCGATAGAGCAGTTAGGGCCAAGGCGATATATACGAGGTGGCGTTATCCCTACTGCGCAGCTTTCTGCGCAGGTCGCTTAATGACGTCATCTGGGGTACCCCTGGCCTGGGCCCAGCCGCTGATACATTGCCAACGTATGTACACTGCGTGATTGAAAGTGATGATATAAGTGATGTATGTTCAAAATGTAGAATATTTTAGTTCTCTAAATAATCTTCAGTACCTTTCATATGCATATTATACCCGAAAAAGACCGAAGAATCAGAGGCGGAAGAATGTCTCAAAAACTGCGGGGCCAAACCATTTTTCACGCCGTTTCAATCATGCATCGCCATAGCATTGACGAAAAACTTTCGCTAAATGAGTGAGGGAAAGCATGGCCTCCTACCCCGTTGTTCCCACGCGTACGCAAAGAATCCCTTGGGCACGGGCCGAGGGGGCGCGGCTACCCCGATAAAACTAAGCTGGTGGGTAGGACCGGGGAAGGTGTCCTACCTGCTCGTAATATTACGAGCAACACGTACTCTTCCTATTTAGAAAGAGTACGTGTTGCAGGGCCAGGTGAGGAACATGGATGTTTGGATGAGATGGGCACTGGAATTGGTGCGTATGGATGGTAGGACGAGTGAGGCACTCCTAGTCTGACCCTTCCCCGGATCACCGATGGACTGGGTCCGCGGCTTTAGGGCACTCAATCCCCCCCCCCTCACCGCGTAAAGGTGATGCCTCGTCGAGGGGGCGGTTCAGTTGTCCTGCCGTGGCGGATGTGTAGTAGATGGGCAATTTATGGTGCGCCAACTACTTTACTCAGGTTATTTTGAGCCCAAGGAGTTGTCTCGCAGAAACATTAGCGCACTCCCTGATCGTCAGTGTTCACCTGCACCACCTTCGTACGATAAAATACGCATGAAAAAGGTGATAAAGGCAGCACTGATACGAAAGCGTCAGTCCATGACTAGCGCATTAATACATCTGCTCAGAATGAATTAACATACGAAGGTGATTTCTGTAATTGTATTAAATAACTTCTTGTCCGGATGATATCCCTTGGTAATTTGTATTATGCACATACTGAGCGGTCGCACGTTAAATCGCATCTAGCAGGGGAGAGTGGTGGGGACAGATACGGCTACAAGTTCTTTGTAACCGTGTGGTATGGCTTCCGGTCATTTGCCCGCGGCACAAAACTAAACAATCATCTTCTGTCCTCGTCCGTCCAGCGTCCCAAATGGTACCTTATGCTTGTAAAAAGCTGCCAGGAAATCACTACCACTGAATACGTTAAAAATGGCGTGCGTTGAAATATGAAACAGGTCTGAGTCACCCGAGTCAGGCCTCTCCATCATCGTTGCCATGTTCAATGTGGATAGGGAAACTGTTTAACCTCTTCCAGCGGACTGGATGTGGAGTTCGTTGCCGGCCGGCCTCAGGTAGATGAGTGTCGGGAGACGAATCCACTTTCTCCATTTTATGGTTGTTCACTAAACGATACCCGAGGCTTTAAGTTGGTAACCATTTGTTGTGCCTGGTTACTTCATGCACAGATGTATTTAGCGGCAATGCTGGAGACTACTTTGTGTCAAACAATGAAAAATGAAGGCCTTCTGTACCTGTAAATATATCGTGGTATGCTCCAGAAGCAAAATGGTTCACAGCGCGAGCGGTGGAGGGCATACGTTCAGCACAGTGGAATGGATCTTAGATTCTGTCCCCTGCCCTATTGATACAAATGTCGGGAACCTGAAACAGATGTATAAAATATGCAGAGCACGCACGGGAGGGCAGAATAACTTAAAACCCTGAAGTCCACGTCAGACATAGATACAGACAACGGGTCGTAAGTTTCTCGTGGATGGTCATACAATTTCCCGTACCGGGAATCGAGCCCGGGCCTCACGACACAAGGCCGTGCATCCTAGCCACTGAACTATGCGGGATGAGGTGTTAGTGACCATACCGCGAAAAACATAGGAGTTTAGGGGTGTATCGACTTCGTCGGTCATGCAGCAAAGCAAATAGATCACCAACTGTTATACATTTTCAATTCAGAGAAGAAAATGATATACAGTAATGCTGCTCCCATCATTGATAAAAAACGAAAAAAAATATGAAAGACTCCTCAAACATAGCAATATGTTTGAGGAGCCATAGTCAAACATAGCCAAACATCCCCAAATCGAATGATTCATTGAAAATGAAATTCACCAATGCAAATTGAATTCCCTTGTACAATAAGGAAGTCAATATAGCACCAATATTAATGGCAGAGTGTCATAGGTCATATTTTGCATTAGTTTCAAGTAATTTACTTTTTAAACCTCTTGGTCAATGCAGCAAGTTCTGCTTATGGCAAAACATGGGCCTTGACACCAATAAATAAAACCCGTGGAAGTGACCAGATGAAATTATTAAAATAAAGGCTCATATTGGAAGAACCAAAACATTTGCTGTCATGATAAGTATTACAGAAGTCTCCAGTGCGGGAAAATGGCGGAAATTATATGTTAGACTGAGAAACGAGAAGTGTTACTTCAGTCAGGTATGACCAAGGTTGGGTTGGGTCTTGGAATTCTGGAATTGGAGAGTAAAATTATGTGGCAGTACAGGTTGGCATAGAGCAGAGGACTTTGAGAACTTTTCTTCTAATCAGAATCCTGGATTATGAGAGGAAAACTGTGTTGCATTCCAAGTTGGAGAATGATTTGATTTGTTTCTGTCATTAAAAACAATTTTCGCACTTTTCACGGTCATGCTCCGCGTTTAATGCTCCCATGATCATGACCAAACATCAAGGAGATCGCAGTCATTGTCAGACTCAATTCCTCTTTTGGACAAATGGAGTGGAAGACTTCCTGGAGATAAAATAATATTTTTCGCGGCCAACATCACAGACAAGACCATGTTTGCAATACTTGTCATGACTCTCGTCCTCTCAGAGACGAAACACCACCTACGCAAACATACACAAATTCAGCTTCAACAGCGCTTTGGTACTTATTAGGTAGATACGTGCACACTGAAACCAGCTTTGAAAACAAACTGCGCCGGAAAACGGAACTGTTTCGTCGGATTCAGTCTCTGGGAGGTGACAGGATACTGTTCCGGCCGTCCGCTGCTTGAGATTGCCGAAAGTGACGCCTGGTAACGGTTGCGGGCATCGACGATTGCAACAAAAGTATTGGTGATGGATAAAATCCGAAGGACTTGTGAGCATCACAAAGAGTGGGGCTATCCGCACGTACAACTTTCTCCACGAATTGTCATTCCACAGTGGTGTAGAGACAGTGGAAAGCGGAGGCTTTTTCACGGACCGAAACTCGTGCAACCCGTGTCACGATGACTGCGCCCGCACACTCTGCAGCCACTGATCGTCAATTTGAAAATTATAGTCGGTACATGGGGCCATGATGTGAAGGTGACGGCAAGTCGCTAAGTTTAGCCGTTTCCGAGAACCAGATCAAATCGTGAAAAACGCCAAAAAAACTTCGCTTCCGCTTTTCACACCCCCTCGCGTGCGCGTGGCGCGTGACTCAGAAACGGTTGCCACGACGATGTTGAAAATTGTCGTGGCAATACTGAGGTGTTGGTTTGGTGTCAATCGGCCCATTGGTTGTCGAGATATTGCGGTTTGAATCTGGTCGATGGGGAGTGCTAAAATTAGTGATTTTCCGAACGCAAAATCTCAGTTTTACATGCTATTCCTATGGGCGACCGGTTATTCACCGGACACCCGTTCTCTCAAGACCTCGGTGACGTGCACGCGCATCACGTTGACCCGACCGCAACGAAATTGTGCCAGACGGATAGCCAACATTTGGAGCTTTCACGTGATGTCAGCCATATCTCGTTACCTGTGATGGGAGCCGTGCCACACGCCACAAACTGCGCTGGAAAACGGAACTGTTGCGTCGGGCTCAATCTCTGGACGGCGACGGGACAGTTCGTAGGTGACAGGCTTACCACGGCAATGTTAATACCTATGGACTTTACCACGAGTGGTAGAGTTTTTCAGCCCCCTGTCCCCTCGATCATAGCTACTAAATTGTTTCTGTACGTTTCTGATACATGCACCGAAACAAGATGAGTACGTATATGTCTGTATGGTTAGAAAATACAAATTGACTGGGTACGTTAAGAGGAAAAGCGGCCTGATGATAAATACATTCCATACGCAATGCTAATACGGTAGCGTACGTTGTCACCACAACCGGAGATACTTTTCATATATCTGTCACCCACGCTCGTGACCGAGTAGCCGGTTTTTTTCACCTCTGCCGTCGCGCTGCAATCCCAGTTCGCTGCTAGTGGTCGCGCCGTCCCCGAGCTGCATCGCGCTGGCGTAGGTGTGGTCAACCTCCGCTTGGTCAACGCCGTCTGGCTCGATGAACAGTCAACACACATTTCGTGGACATTGTGAGCCAATATCCTGAAATTTTTACAGTTGAGTGAAGACCCACACACAATGGAAATGGCACTGACATCGCGTTTTCTTTTTTTTTGTACATCACTAAGCGCCAATTTTGGCTTTTGAGAGATTATGCGTGAGATTAGGATATTCAAAATCATTTATGGTTTCCAGTAGCAACACTTCGTGATTGGTAAAGGCAGCATGAACAGATATCACCACAACCATGCAATCAATGAATGTCATAGAAGATTACTCATCAATAGCCATTATTTATATGAATTTGTACATTTTTGAAACATCAATTGGGTTTTTGACATCACCCTCCCACTCCCCTCTGCCCTACAAAACAGGACACTGTGGTGAGCATGGCGCACATCTTCTGGTGTATCTTCTAGAAAACAAATGCATGAGTTATCGAGGTTAAGTACATTAAGAGTTAAGTTATCAATGATAAGTCGTTCCCAATGCTGTTTTAGTAATCAATATATTAAAATTATGTCAATATATATTAGAAAAATGACTGACAGAATAATCAGTTTCTCGAAAAATTTGCGAAGAATGGATGGCAATTTCTGGTTACTGTAAGCTTGATCACTGCATCAGCCTGTCATGTAGCTCCTTTGGCATTGTTCTCACCACAATATCGAGTCCGTCGAGTGCAGCCGAGCTGAGATACTCAGTGGTAGGTGGGGCCGGGATCGTTCCAGTGCTCAGGAAGTCTGAGCTCCCCTCGATCTGGACAGCTGTGGCTAACTTTAATTTTGAGTTGATGACCCCTAATTGCATCATTTCTGTTAAATTCAATTTTTCCCCAAAATATCCATTCTCCAAATCATGGACAAATTTATAGACCTCGATGAGATATCCTCTCAGCTGTGTATATCTAAGTGAAACCATATTCAACTTCTTCAATCTTTCCTCATATGCCAGGTTGCTTATACCATCAACCAGTTGTGTAGCCCTCTTTTGTTCTCTCTCTAAAAGCTAACAATATTTTTCATAGCTAGGAGACCAAGCTTGGATGCAGTATTCCAAATGTGGCCTGACATATGCATAGTAAAGCTTCCTGATGACTCACTTTTATATGATACATTTCTATTTATTGCCCCAAGCATTCTCAGCGCATTCTTCCTGGCTTCCTTGGTCTGTTCTGATGCCCCCATTTTTGTGTTTAGAATAACACCTAGATCCTTCTTCCGTTCAGTCACTGATAGTACTCAGCCACCCATCATGTATGGAGTCTTCATATGCTGCTTACCTACTTGAATGATTTTGCACATATCGAAGTTAAATTTAATTTGCCATTCTTCGGACCACTTCACAAGTTCGGCTAAGTCTTTCTGCAGCGAGATATGCTCATTCTGACCTGTTATTCCCCTAAAGACCTTCAAATCATCCGCAAATTCCAAAACCTCACTGGTTAGGCCACTTTCAATTTACAACCATAATGAACAGTAGTGGCCCCAGTACTGACCCCTGGGGGCTTCCACTAAGAAGATTTTGCCATGATGACTTTATACCATTTAGCATCACTCTTTGCTGTCTATCTGAAAGCCACAACTCTATCCATTTTAAGATTCTACCTGCAATACCATGGACCTGAAGCTCCATCATTAACCGTTTATGGGGTGGCTTGTCAAAGGCCTTACTAAAGTCACGATATGCTACATCAACCTGATCTCCCTGATCAAGTTGTTCTGTGGCGAAGTTTAAAAATTCCAAGTGATTTGTGAGACACGCTCGCCCTTTTCTAAATCCCTGTTGAGTACCTTGAATAAATCCGTTTCCTTCCAGATAACTAACTATTGTATCCTTGATAATTTATTCGAGTACCTTGCATACTAGGGATGTGCGACTTGCTGGCCTATATTTTTCAACTTTCCCTCTTTCTCCTTTCTTGAAAATAGGTACAACAACATTTGCCATTTTCCAATCTGTTCGAATTTCATTTTATGAAAGTGATCTACAAAGTGTGATCTACTAAGTGGAAATGCCAGTTCCTTTTGAGCTTCCCGCAATACCCTAACATGAATTTCATCAGGTCCTGCTGACTTGTTTTTCTTTATTTTCCTGATATGATTGAAAACAACATTACTATTAACCCTTGGGGGGGGGTTAATTGTTAATAGTCTGGGGGGTCTTCAACCACCCCCTCAGGTTTTTTTCGCGGATACCGGACAGCTTTCTTTGAGCTTTCTTAGCCTTAATTTCTTTTATCAAGTCCGGTGTAGGCCATGCTGGCTTTCCTACCCTTCTTTTGCGCCTTTGCTTTTGGGGGACATGTCTCATCAGAATTTCCTTCAAGTAAGATTTGAACTTTTCCCACATTTCACAGGCATTTAAATTTGATAGTTCTTCTTCCCATCTTATGGCACATAATGCCACTCTCATGCAGTCAAAGTCTGCTCTCTTGATATTAGGAACCTTTACCAAATTATCCTTAATAATTCCCACTAAATGTGCCTTGAATCTAACTATGTTATGGTCACTTCTACCCAGAGTTTCTCCTACAGTCATGTCTTGAACCAAGTCACTTAAATCAGAGAATACAAGATCCAAGAATGAGCCATGCCTGGTATCCGGATGGCCGTGGCGTTTCATCCGTAAGTAAAGGTGGCGGGCCGCTGGTGCTCGCTGTCCTGTTTTTTTTCTGAACCCGCAGTCTTCTGGTTTTGTGAATAAGGGTCACATATATATATATATATATATATGTATATATATATCTATATGTGTATGTGTGTATGTGTGTATGTGTGTATGTGTGTATGTGTGTATGTGTGTGTATGTGTGTATGTGTGTATGTGTGTATGTGTGTGTGTATGTGAGTATGTGTGTATGTGTGAATGTGTGTATGTGTGTATGCACTTGTACTTCGTGCAAACCGAGGCCATTTTCTGTTTGCACACCTGACAACCGAGGACGTAATGTGTATAGCGAGGACATTTTTGACGTCCTCGGTTTTCAAACTTTGTCTGAAGCATTGCCAGATGCTCACCAGTCTCCAGACGGATTGTTTCGCCATCCTCGGTTTTGACCATATATGTGACCGTGTGTGTCCAGCAGGTGTGTGTGTGTGTACTACGTAGACAAAGTGTGAGCAAGCAGAAAGTTACAGTGCAGACGCGTCGCGCTCATGTTTGCAACTTGACACCACTCATGCTTGCAGCCTGGTGCAAGGCACGACGGGCCGGTCGTCGGTAGGCTGCCGAGTTGGCTTCCGCCGACTCGGCTGGCGGCGGGCGGCCGGCGGCCGGCACACGCGTTTGTGGAAACGAATTGGCGCTTCGGTTAGGCCGATTTTTTACCGGTATTGTGGGATAGGACAGGGCTGAGGATTGGAGGTTAGGAGCTGCGACAGGTGTCATGGACATACTTTGCAATTGGTCGTTAGCGCAACAGAGGGTAGGAACACCTCGTGCGCCACATACAGATTTAAGCGAAGTACGTTTTGAAACATCTTTGGGTCTACATCTTAACCCGTCCCGTCTCGGGGGGGGGGGTCTTCAACCGCCCCCCCCCCCCTCAGGTTTTTCGCGGATAGCGGACGAACGGCGCGCGGCAGCGCGCCCAAATTTGGCATACCTTTTCCCACATCAATTTCACATGCTTATTCAGAAAATTTAGGTCAGGTCATCTAGGATCAACGAGTTAGTCGAGGTCAAGTGAGGTCACCTCCAAAAAAAGTTAAACCAGTCGTCACGCTTTAACGGATACAGATAGTTTAGTGAAACTTTCAGCGTTTGCTTATCTTTACGGATGCAACAAAACGTACGAGTTGAATTTTTCATTTGTTTCGTTTTTGCCTACATATCAATTTTGCGTATTTGCCATATTGCAGTTCAAACAAAGGATTCTGACTAAAGTAAGCATTTTTTATTAGTGCAAGTTGACTTCAAACAACATTTCTCGGTCTGCTCTACAGATTGGAAAAGGAAAATTAAAGACAACTTGAAAATTCCAAATTTTGAAATTTCAAAAAAAAATATCTTGGGGGGGCAAAAAAATTATACCCCTGGTCGATTTCGTTGTCCTTTTCTCATTCCAAATACATTTTGTTTTTTTCATATATCCCCCAGAGTAAAAAACATAATGTATGTCGTGAAAATCTAGCCCCCTTGGTGACGTCACTTTTGGGGGGAAAATGTTCGGGGGGTGGACCCAGACCCTACTCGTCGAGCGCTTTCCGATGACACCTCTTTCGTTTTCGTGCGATGCTTAGTTTGGATTTTAGAGGGGGGATCTTCAACCCCCCCCCCCCCCGTGAAGGGGTGGGAGGATCTGACCGGAATGACGGCGCGGGTTATCCCGCGCTGTCTCAGAGGAGGAGGCGTGTTTTTTCCATCTCTTAAGGTTTTCCGCGGATAGTAAAAAAAATAAAAACGGCTCACGGCAGCCCGCCAAAATTCGGCATACCTATTCCCACATCAAGTTGTTATTTTGAGTGGAAATTTTGAAGTCGGGTCACTCACGGGGCCGAACTAGTCAAGGTCAAGTCAGGTCACCTCCAAAAATGTTCAACCAGTCGTCACACTTTAACGGGTAAAGATATTTGAATGCACTTTCAGCGTTTAATTTTCTTTATGGACGCAACGAAACGCACCAGAGGTATGGTTGAACTTTTGCCTTTTTATGGCATATTTGTTTAGCATATTTGCCTATTGAGCCTAAAATCGAAAATTGTGGCTCAAGTAAGCAATTTGCATGAGGCGACGTTTACCTGAAACAACTTCTCTGGGTATGTTTTATCTATTAGAAACATAAAAAAGTATTTAAGAATTGAACTAAAAATTGAACAACATAAAAACAATTCGTATATTTGGGTAGGCGAACATTTTGCACAATGCCAATTTCGTCTTTCTATTCTGATTCCAATTAATTTTTCCCCACGAAATTGAACTCCACAGAACATACATGACGTCAACCGTGACCACATAAACCCCCTCAGTAGGATGTTGGGGTGGTTTTTAGCCGTACTCGTCGAGCGCTTTCCAATGAGACATCTTTCGGTTTCGTGCGACGTTTGGTTTGGAGATTGGAAGGGTATATAATGAATCCCTCCTGAGACGGGGTGTGAGGATCTGACCGGAATGACGGGGAGGGTTAACGTATTGCTTCCGGATGTAATGTTTTATCGTTAAATCCGTCGCACTGACAACGAATGACTTCGTTCAGATTCCTAAACATAAATTATCATCACCATATTACGTTGTTGCAGGAAACCCACTCCAATATTCAAGATGATAAAGTTCTGGAAAAAAATAATGGGGATGAGACATATTCTTCACATATGGTGAAAGGAAACCTGGTTCTGATATACTGCCATTCCTTCCATCTTTTCCTGAACTGGTCCGCAAGATGGAAAATGTTCTTGTGGATGCCAAAGGAAGTTTATTAGTCGCTAAGTTGACCTTCGAATGTCCTAGAAGAAACCATTGGAGCTGGGCGCTTCAACCCAGCTTTACAATTTGGGTCAAGTCTTCTATTTTACCATCTTTCCCACGTTGGCTGAATGGATTGCTTCCAAATGAAGTAAATTTCATGCATATTCAAGCTGGCATCATCACAAGACCTGTTACTTAGGCTGATCTGCTTTCGCAAACATTTTTGATCATACATGGGTGAACCTAGGCCAGGTTAAGCGAGCACGAAGGAAAGTTGCCAATATGCCAATAAGCGTACGTAATTTTGTACTGAAGCAACATGTACATTGATGCAGTCCACTTCGTTTGCTTTGCCCATGATGCGGCAGGGGTGACGGTTGCATGCCACCGTTTCTTATTTTTTGGGTGGAGGGAAATCATTACACAAAGGCATTCCGAACTTAGCGTAATTTGGCTTCATGCGCATTAACATCCGCCCGTGTGGGGGCTGCGAGGGGTTAGGCGGGTGTCAATGCATCCATTTTTTTCGCGACTACGGAGGAACGTCGTGGGTTTGGGCGCCGCTGCTTGATGGGACCATCTATTGCGGACTTGATCAAATGAAATATGAAAATGCCTGATCATATAACTGCGCTATGACGCCATAGGCAGAAATATATCCGTTGTTGTTAAGGCAAGTGTGAATTATTGGCAATCAACGTCACTTGTTGCCCACACATAACAAATGTTGGATACGGTGAGATGATAGGCATCTAAGCTCGTGTGCATACATCAGCTTGTTTCCATTGGACCAAGAAGGTGTACAAAGGTAACACCTTAAAATTTATAAAGACCTCGAAAAAAAAGTAGCAGAGTTGTGTTCGACTAGAATTCGCAAGGTCCTTCTTGTGTGATTTACTGGTGTGAGGTTGGGATATTTTGCACTGAATCTGATTTTGAGAGTGCTTGCTAGATATACGATATAAACGGTCTATTCGCAATTACGAGTTCATAATTACAAGTTCATAAATACAAATTGGGCCGGGCTCGGTTCGGCCCGGCCCAACCGAAACGTCTGCGAAATCTTACTGACGTCTCCGTTCCAGCGTTTCAAGTGCCTTCACTTACAATTATTCACGAGCTTTTATTCATTATCTGCAGCAATTTGTAACACGGTATTCTCCTTAAAGTACTACCAAGGTTTGTTCAGAGAGGTTCATGGCGGAGCTTAGCCGTGGCCGGCCCAGTTGGCACCGACTAAGCGCCACTAGTCAGTCGCCGGTCACGTGTTCATTCGTCATCGCTCGTGACGTATTTACCTCGGGGCTGGTGGACTGCGTGATTGGCGTCGTGCAATGGGAGACACCACAATTAAGGGTTGTTTACCTCACAAACTAAGCGCGCGGGCGGAGAGACAAAGGCGTTGTGGCACAACCAGGCTCCTATGCTAATTCGGTAATTAGGTCCAGTCCATATAAACTCGAGACGCGTGTCGTATCCGACAAATGAGCCAGATTTCGACTGAATTGCATGGTGTTTTCAATGCACATATGCCGAAATTGAAGTCATTATTTTCTCAATCGGCTCCATCTGCCAAACACCCAGCACGCATCCCGAATGAAGCGCTGTACCGAATTGTCAACAAAGATGTTAATAAATCTTCAACTCCCTGAGCTTCCGCGAAGATTGGGCGCTATAAGGTGCCCACAGGTGGAAGATAGCGTACAATCACCACATGGGAAGTAAACAACCGCGTGCCCTACGCACTGGTCAGCTTTAAGTTGGTGGGTCGAGAGACGATTGCCCGTGCTGGAGATAATCGTACAACTTTCGCGTTGTGTTACGTGAATTTACTGGGTCATGGCAGCCCAATCTGGCTGCTGCTCGCCAGGTGTAAGGCGTGTTGTCCAAACGGCGTGTTGTCCAAACGGCGTGTTGTCCAAATGATAAGTATGATCTATAATCTGCTATAATCCACAAACAACATTACATCTGAGTTATCATACGGTGTTACGCTTTTCCTATCATATACAGCCCACATAAAGCCTACCACGTAAAGTATGCAGCTGAAGCTCGCTGGGCCAGTAAGGTCAAATTTGAGTGTCACTATTCGCATTGCGTCATGCTCTCCATCGCGTGGAAACGTCGCCACAACGTTCATGGAGTACCAAGGGTTTCTGACTAGGTTACACCATACTGGAGCAGAAACGACACGAACTGGGTGGCTGAAACTTGAAGCCCGCTAAAGTTAACAACTTTAAATCTGAGCCACCACACGGTGTCCCAGTCTTCTTACCACATGAAGCCTTTCGTCAAATGGTTCCTGTTTCACTATACAACACCACACTGAATGCTAAATTTGAAAGGAAAAAATATCCACAATGACCCAGTTTTGCGCTAACTTGCAAAGCATATCAATCCTGTCCAGGTCTTGCTGGTGAATAAACCAGGTGATATTAACCACTTTGAGTAAATACTTTAACACTAGCATTAGCAGATAGTGAGAAATGCAGTCATGCTGGATATTGCTATAGTTTCAAATATTTATGATTCCGAATCAAACATTTGCATGCACTTTTATTAATTGACCCATGCCATGCGGAAAGAATGTATCTACCGATTCGTGAATTTTCCAGCTAATGAAAACCTCAGCATTATCGGCGTGATATCCCCACACATTCCAGTACGACAGGAATCTGAAAATTTGACAATCGTTGAGATGCATTGAAATCTACGTCCAAGAGGCGAAATTTTGTATATCGTCTATATTCATGTTCAAAACACTGCCAATAATTTGATCGATAGCAGCGTGAAATCGACTTCATTTTAAAGAGGAAAACAGTGGTGAACATTTTAACGTGCGATCTGGGGTCTTTACAATAACAATGCCATGGGTATCAGAAAGTTAATCAGACGTCATACTTAATGCCAAATTCCCACGTCAAAGTCAAAAACATCTCCTTGCCTCAAACAAGGAACCAGGCCGCACATCAGACCTAGTGGCAAGTAATAATGTTTCCTGGCTAGATACGATAATCAGTGCATATATTTCGATACCATCTGGGGAAAGCCTGTTTACACTCAGGATCATAGGTGGATAACTGACCCAAGTATTTCCCCATTCCCTGCACCCTTGTTTATTGGGTGGTTCACGACGCACGTTATGCACATTCACGGCTCATGGCACACTGTTTCGTCGGTGGGCCGCGGAATTCGGAAATGTCCTGAACGGCGCTGGTGTCGAACCCGGGACCTTTGGTCCCCAAAGCCCGACACCCTCGGCCATCCCCGTCCCATTCCATTCTGTGCTGATTGCTTCATAAGATGCTGAGTGGCGGAAACGAATATTCGGCGGCTGAAAACAAGCGGATGCCAATGAAGAAGAGAATCCAGGCCTTTGTGCATCCTTTATCAATACCTCAATTTTACGTTCATTCTTAAAATTCCGACATGGGACAAGCTGCATTCCACATATGTGACGACTGTTGACTATGCGCATTAAGGCTGGAAGGAAGCTGGTAACATACGTTCTTTTGCAGTCAGAGAGGTAAGCAAGCTGCAACCCTATTCGCTTCAGTTTGAATTTACTTTGATGCAGAAAGTGAGTCATAATAAAGGGAGGTTTGCTCCAACTTATAAATGTTCGGGATAATTTGCCATGTCTTTATGGGTATATGTAAACTTCTTTTCACGGCGAAATGTCTGAAAACCATAAGGCTTCTGACAATCAATGAGGCAATCAATGTTTGCCGTGCAAACCCTTGAAAACCACTCTCAGGCTTTGGACTTATCAGTATATATTTTACCTTGGATGCTGAGTGCCTGACAAAAATTCGTCGGTCCAAAACCCCAAGTTGGTGCCGTCAAGGAACGACCAATACGCTGACCATTACGCCATCGAAATTACTAAGTGTGATTATGAATTTGATGGCGAATCAAATCCAGGTTCGTCTATCACTTAGCATGCAAGCTAGCTGACAAAGCAAGATAGGATGGACCTGATTGCCAACTGCGAGGGATAACGTGAGACAATTTACGCATCTTAGCGAGGAGACGGATTGCAAACCGCCCTTCCATGGGCGAGAAGTGTCATGGGTATCAAACGTGAGTTACGAATAGCCTCCGCTCCTTCTCTTCGGATGAGACGGAAGGATGACTGATAGAAGCAGGGAAGTAACAAAACTGTTCGTTGAACGTCTGTTCGAGCGCGCCGGAAAGACTGAACATTTCACAGGCAGCTGAATATCTTGTGTAATTCTGGGCCGCAAAGTCCCTCCGACCTGTTGATCACAGAGCGCGGAGCGGCATTCCGAGGGTGGTGAGACCCGACGGGATCAATGGGTAAGCTCGCGGGCCGCGACGACCAATTTTGGTTCGGGATGAAACGCTGTGCGCAAAACTTTAGGTAGCATGACCAAAAACGGCCAGGTTGGTTTTCCTACCCCGTCTCAGTTAATCCGGCAGGCCTGCACCTCTTGGCCGCATCCCAGGCGGGGAAGATGCTTGGCGTTCCGTAGGCCGCCAAGGATAAGACAGACAGGATATTTTGTGAGTCTCCCTATATGACCCCGAGAAGGATAGGTTAGACAGACGATTGGGAGAACACACCTACCAATTTATGGGCCGGCACCACTTGTGGATGTGGCTGCCGATGGCACGTTTCAGCATGCAAGCCTTGGCAGGGCGTCGACTGATATAAGTCTCACGAGGTCGACCATTAACCCGTCCCGTCTCGGGGGTCTTCAACCGCCCCCCCCCCTCAGGTTTTTTTTTCGCGCATAGTGGACGAACGGCGCGCGGCAGCGTGCCCAAATTTGGCATACCTTTCCCCACATCAACTTGGCATGCTGTTTAAAAAGTTGAAGTCAGGTCATCTAGGGTCAACCAGTTAGCCAACGTCAAGTGAGGTCACTTCCAATAAGTTTAAAACCAATCGTCACGCTTTAACGAATACAGATAGTTTAATGAAACTTTCAGCGTTTGCTTATTTTTAGGGATGCAACAAAACGTACGAGTGGGTTCTTTCTTTTTAGACTACATATACATTTTGGTTATTTGCCAAATTGCAGTTCAAACAGAGGATTCGGGCTAAAGCAAACATTTTTTTTTATCAGGGCAAGTTGCTTCCAACAACGTTTCTCTGTCTGCACTACCCATTGTAAAAGGAAAATCAAAGAAAACTTGAAAACTAAAAGTTTTGAAATTTATAATAAAAATTAAATGTTTATTTTTGAGGGCCAAAAAAAATAATGCCCTGGTCGATTTCGCCGTCCTTTTCTCATTCCAAATATATTTTGTTTTTTGTCATATATCCCCCAAAATGAACTCCCCAAAGCCAAAAACATAATGTAAGTCGTGAAAAGTCGTGAAAATCTAGCCCCCTGGTGACGTCACTTTTGAGGAAAAAAATGTTCTGGGGGTGGACCCGGACTCTACTCGTCGAGCGCTTTCCGATGACACCTCCTTTGCTTTCGTGCGATGCTTAGTTTGGATTTTAGAGGGAGGGGGTTACTATCCGCCCCCCCCCCCTGAGACAGAGTATGAGGATCTGACCGGAAAGATTGCGCGGGTTAATACCTAAGCCCAGACATGAAGCACAAGCAGAAACTAACGGAATGTCGCAACCCAGTGCTATCGAGCCTTGAAGGCAGTAGCGGGAATTCAGATGACAAGTAGGGGCGGGCATCACTGGGGATAGAGAGGAAATGTAAGAGGGATTCCAGTACCTAAGAGAGCTTCGAAGCTGGACGAAGGCCGGTGACGGACGCAATTCCAACTGCTATGCCAATTCATAACCCCTATGACCCTTTCCAACTGAGCGGTTTCCCTAGCCTTCGCTAGCGCCACGACCAAACCAGCCTCACTCACGAATGGAAGTGGCGACAGAGAACAGCTTGGTCTCGCTATGCATATGCTGTGTCAGGATGGACGAGTCTCTGAGCGCCGACGATATGACGAAACGACATAATGGCAGACGGACCATGACATCCGGTGGCGAGAAGCCCGACGGCGCTCGCTGGGGCCGAGCCAGTCGGGGAGGCGCCGACCCTCTCCGGAAACGAGGTCGGCACGGACCGGAGGGAACCCGCCCAGCGACCCGTCGGCCGGGTTGGCTGTGAGTGCGGCCTCCGCCGGCGGCCGTGCGTAAATGACTGGCTCAGTGGCGGTAGCGGTGCACAAACCTGCCAACTCGCCTACCAGCGTAGGTGACAGATATTGACTGAATCTGTGCCGTTGTTGTGACAGATAATCATTATTCGAAGAAGGTAAAGTGTTCGCCACATAAAGACGATAGATCACTTCAGGGAAGACATTGTAACGCAAACATATTTCATGTACAGTTTATTTTGTGTTACTTCACAAACTATTCGCTAATATTTCGGTAAGTTATCACTGTAATTTCGGAACAGGACATTGGGCAGCGCTAACTCTTTTGGGAGATATCCCGGTGCACAATATCGGCTGAACGCAGCCAGCTCCATTATGCTGAACCATGGCGCAGCAGGCTGTCACAGATACTCCGTAACAGTTGATAGGGCTCGATTGCGGTTTCGACCTGCGACAGATTTCTGGGGTTTCAATGCTTGTAGGTGACATTCTTGACGTTTTGCGCACCCCAGAGTGACGGCGTACCGTAGTACGCGCCCCGCGACACGGACGAAAGACATTCTTGTTTTCATTGGTTGTTGGCTTTACGACACGTCGACCGTTGAGCCACGTAGCGTCACCAATCTCTCACGCCGATTGGTCGCGGGCGAAGGGTAGCGACAGGTGAGACTCGAACCCATAATCTTTCGATTGTGAGACGGGTAACTTACCCCAAGACTACTCGTCCCCCAAAACTACAACTCTGAGACGAAGATTAGACGACAACCGCAACGAAGACCATCACAGAGGCTAAGGAACCGAAGACCGATAAAACTCACAGACGAGGTCACAACCAGACATAACTTCCAGACATAGCCAGACAACACCCCACCCCCACCAGACCAACCCCCTCCCCATGATAGACCTACCAGACAACCCCCTACACGGCAAACATAGCCAGACATTCTCCCCCACCCCACTACTACACCGACACTAACGGACCCTCCCCCACCCTTACCAGACTACACGAGAGACCCCGTCCCCTACCCCGGCGCTCCAGAGTACTTACTCAAGCATGGGAGATTTAGGAGTTATCTAACTGAAATGCATAACATCGCTAGAGGGTTGGATGAGGTCAATCTGAATATTGCTCTTCTACTTTGATCATATAGGGACCGTCAATTCAGGTTAGACATGTCGAATTGTGAGACAGTTAAGCGATAGCAGGTTTTCAGTCAAAGAGTGGTTGATTAATGCAACGGGTTGCATGCTGATGTTGCGGGTGTCCCTCGTTGAATGTATTAAAAAGAGTCATCGCTGACTTTTTTAGGTTGAAGATTCTTGTTTTTTAGATATAATTATTCGTGGAATGGGTGGAATTTGTGCTAGTAGGTGTACATGGTGCAGGCCCCTTTAAGCAGGCGGGAACGGAGTTAAAAATTAATCATAGGGCACTAGATCACCATGTGTGCTACACGTGATCGAATGAAGAGCGTTAGCTAGGCATTGGTAGGTGTGCAGGATGTTGGTGGATAGGTTCTTTGGAATTTAGGACGTGGCGATGTGTGTGATGCTGGGCGGCTTTGTATCCAGGCTTATAGCATCTTCGCTTTACAGGCTTAACCCAGATGGCCCTTGTCGCTCTCATTGGATCTGAACACTGTGACTTTACGACTTTGTGACTCTCGCCGCCGGCGGTGTCCGGCAAGCCACCCGCCGCCACCTCCCGGTGACGTCACATGTCACGCTTGGTCCGCGGCGTGCATCGGCTCGTGACCCCGGGCCGTGACGAGGGCAGTCGTCGGCCGGCGGCACCGTCTTGGGGACGTTCACCCGCCGCCGCTGCGCTCCCAGTGGCAGTGTTGTGTGTCGAGCGGTGGCGAGACCGCCGCGTTCCCGGCCCGGCCGCGCTGCACCGCCTCCCGGATCGCAGGAGACACCGCCGCGCCGATCCGCGCCGATCCGCGCCGATCCGCACAGAGAGCGCTGATCGAGTGCGCTGCGCAGCGGTAAGCGGCGCCTCATCGGTGGCGGGTCATCCGCGCCCACTCCCAGCACTCACGCCAGCTGCTCTCTGAGTCGAGTGTTGATCTGGCGAGCCGGCAGTGCGGCTCTACATCGGCCAGAAGCTGACACCAGTGCTCGGAGTGGCTCGAGTGTAGGCTGTGAGTGTGTAGGCTGTGAGAGTGTAGGCTGTGAGTGTAGGCTGTGAGAGTGTAGGCTGTGAGAGTGTAGGCTGTGAGTGTAGGCTGTGAGAGTGTAGGCTGTGAGAGTGTAGGCTGTGAGAGTGTAGGCTGTGAGTGTGTAGGCTGTGAGTGTGTAGGCTGTGAGTGTGTAGGCTGTGAGAGTGTAGGCTGTGAGAGTGTAGGCTGTGAGTGTGTAGGCTGTGAGTGTAGGCTGTGAGTGTGTAGGCTGTGAGTGTGTAGGCTGTGAGAGTGTAGGCTGTGAGAGTGTAGGCTGTGAGAGTGTAGGCTGTGAGAGTGTAGGCTGTGAGAGTGTAGGCTGTGAGAGTGTAGGCTGTGAGTGTGTAGGCTGTGAGTGTAGGCTGTGAGAGTGTAGGCTGTGAGTGTGTAGGCTGTGAGTGTAGGCTGTGAGTGTGTAGGCTGTGAGAGTGTAGGCTGTGAGTGTGTAGGCTGTGAGAGTGTAGGCTGTGAGAGTGTAGGCTGTGAGAGTGTAGGCTGTGAGAGTGTAGGCTGTGAGTGTGTAGGCTGTGAGATTATAGACTGTGAGAGTGTAAACTGTGAGAGTGTAGGCTGTGAGAGTGTAGGCTGTGAGTGTGTAGGCTGTGAGTGTGTAGGCTGTGAGAGTGTAGGCTGTGAGAGTGTAAGCTGTGAGTGTGTGAGTGTAGGCTGTGAGTGTAGGCTGTGAGTGTTAGGCTGTGAGTGTGTAGGCTGTGAGTGTGTAGGCTGTGAGATGTATGATTGAAACTGTGAGTGTAGTAGGCTGTGAGTAGTGTGTGTAGGCTGTGAGTGTGTAGGCTGTGAGTGTGAGGCTGTGAGAGTGTAGGCTGTGAGTGTAGGCTGTGAGTGTGTAGGCTGTGAGTGTGTAGGCTGTGAGAGTGTAGGCTGTGAGAGTGTAGGCTGTGAGTGTAGGCTGTGAGTGTGTAGGCTGTGAGAGTGTAGGCTGTGAGAGTGTAGGCTGTGAGAGTGTAGGCTGTGAGAGTGTAGGCTGTGAGAGTGTAGGCTGTGAGTGTGTAGGCTGTGAGTGTGTAGGCTGTGAGAGTGTAGGCTGTGAGAGTGTAGGCTGTGAGTGTGTAGGCTGTGAGAGTGTAGGCTGTGAGTGTGTAGGCTGTGAGAAGCTGTGAGTGTAGGCTGTGAGAGTGTAGGCTGTGAGAGTGTAGGCTGTGAGTAGGCTGTGAGTGTGTAGGCTGTGAGTGTGTAGGCTGTGAGAGTGTAGGCTGTGAGAGTGTAGGCTGTGAGAGTGTAGGCTGTGAGTGTGTAGGCTGTGAGTGTAGGCTGTGAGTGTAGGCTGTGAGTGTGTAGGCTGTGAGTGTGTATGTAGGCTGTGAGTGTGTGTAGGCTGTGAGTGTGTAGGCTGTGAGTGTGTAGGCTGTGAGTGTGTAGGCTGTGAGAGTGTAGGCTGTGAGTTTAGGCTGTGAGTGTGTAGGCTGTGAGTGTGTAGGCTGTGAGTGTGTAGGCTGTGAGATTATAGACTGTGAGAGTGTAAACTGTGAGAGTGTAGGCTGTGAGAGTGTAGGCTGTGAGAGTGTAGGCTGTGAGTGTGTGAGAGCGTGAGAGTGTAGGCTGTGAGGGCTGTGAGAGTATAGACTGTGAGAGTGTAAACTTGTGAGAGTGTAGGCTGTGAGAGTGTAGGCTGTGAGTGTGTAAGCTGTGAGAGTGTAAGCTGTGAGAGTGTAGGCTGTGAGAGTGTAGGCTGTGAGTGTGTAGGCTGTGAGTGTGTAGGCTGTGAGAGTGTAAACTGTGAGAGTGTAAACTGTGAGTGTGTAGGCTGTGAGAGTGTAGGCTGTGAGTGTGTAGGCTGTGAGTGTGTAGGCTGTGAGTGTGTAGGCTGTGAGTGTGTAGGCTGTGAGAGTGTAGGCTGTGAGAGTGTAAGCTGTGAGAGTGTAGGCTGTTAGAGTGTAGGCTGTGAGAGTGTAGGCTGTGAGAACGTAGGCTGTGAAAGTGTGGGCTGTTAGAGTGTAGACTGTGAGAGTGTAGGCTGTGAGTGTGTAGGCTGTGAGAGTGTAGGCTGTGAGTGTGTAGGCTGTGAGAGTGTACCCTGTGAGTGTAGGCTGTGAGTGTGAGTGTAGGCTGTAGGTGTGAAATGTGAGAGTGTACCCTGTGAGAGTGTGAATGTAGGCTGTGAGAGTGTACCCTGTGAGAGTGCAGGCTGTGAGAGTGCAGCCTGTGAGAGTGTAGGCTGTGGTGTGCGACTCCTGTCCGCTGTGCGCCACCTTCAGCTTTTCGGCCAGCTTTCGGTGGCCACCTCGTACTAGGCGAGATCACTGCAACCGCCACGCGCGAAGTCTGCAGCACCGTTTGGTCACGCGCTCAGTGTCTGTCCTGCCGGCAGCAGCCGGCGTGCAGACACGACACCGCATGCGCGGCACCGGCTCGGACGGGCCGAAGTGAACCGGTGGTGGAGCGCGTCTTCCCCCGCTCGGGTGGAGCGAAGTGAGCCAAGAGCGGAGCGCATCTGCCCGGTCTGCCGGCGATGGAGCCGTTCTACTGGCTGCTGCTGGCCGGACTGATTCTGGTGAGTGCCCAGCGCCGCCATGCAGTTCCATCACACCACCATAGACAACATGATTCGTGTGCTGTGGTCTTCCGACCGAGGAGACCACAGGAGAATCGTCAGCTGGCCGTGTCCGTGCCCTGGAGGTCGGTCGGCCGCACCGCTATACATGGCCGAGAGAAGGCTGCACCGGAGCCAGCATTGTGATTCCCTTGCTTCCCAGTATGGGATCCAGCCGACCAACCGCATGGTCTGTTTGTCCAACTGACATGTCGTCAGATTCAACCGATATGTCTCCACACTTCCTGATGACAAAGTTCAATTCGTGCAAATTGAATGTTTGGTTGTTGTCTTCTGTGTTGTCAGAATTGAGAATTGTGTTGGTGGCGATGTATGGATGGCATCCGGATATATTACTGTGGTGATGTGGTAGGCGTTGTTGCCTAAGATACTGGCGTAGTGTAATTTGAAGTTATCTGCACCCGTGTGCCCGAAATTTACTGTCCTTTCACCGTCAGCTGCGGGAAGGGGCTTGATGTTGGGCGTCCCAGATTGAAACACTTCATCAGGTCCTAGATGTTGCCAGTACAGGTGAATCTATTGAATTGTGCCGCGAAAGACTGCCGGGAGTTTTGGCATGCTGTTCGAATTACGTACCGGCATTGTTTTGGGACTGTCTGTATGCTAATAGATGTGCCTCGCGCATGCATCCTTTGCACTGTTTGTGGGTTCCACGCGGAGCGGCGTCTGCCCTCTGACAACCCGAGGTCCACCATGGCTCTGACGCCTTTTTCTAGGTTCATTACTTTTCAGGACTGAGTTTTGCTCGGCTGATTGGTGTCCGTTGACGCTTCTGTATGGTGGTGGTGTCGGTGTCGTGCAGGGGATGTTGGGTCCGGTGGATAGTGAGGATGGCGTGTAGTGGGTTGGACAGGGCTGGCTGCTGGACTGCGGTGGTGCGGCCTCCGGCTGGAGGAGGCCGGTGAATGGATCGTGTGACGACAGGAGGGGGTTTGCGCTTGGGAGGCGAGTATGTTCGGTCGGGATTGGTTTGGAAGGGGTGGTGCATTCGGTCTGGATGGAACTGGCAGGCATGGTGGGCTCGATCTGAATGACCTTGGTAGGCGTGGTGCGCTCATTCTGGGTAGAGGAATCGGACATGGTTTTGGGATGGGTTTAGTGGTATCGCGGAAGGTGGTGTGAAGGGTCGGTCTGGCAGGACGCGATGGCTGCGTGCCTCTGCGGGCAGACTGTGTGGCAGCTTTAGGATTTGGGAAGAGATGGAAGGGTACTGAGAAAGGAGGGGACGGAGGTCGGATCTGGATCTGACGTGGGGTGGATGTGGGAGAAGGCCGGGTCTGGGGTGTTGTGGATGTGGGAGGAGGCCGGGTCTGAGGTGTTGTTGATGTGGGAGGAGGCCGGGTCTGAGGTGTTGTTGATGTGTGAGGAGGCCGGGTCTGGGGTGTTGTGGATGTGTGAGGAGGCCGGGTCTGGGGTGTTGTGGATGTGGAGGAGGCCGGTCTGGGGTGTTGTGATGTGTAGGAGGCCGGGTCTGAGGTGTTGTTGATGTGAGGAGGCCGGGTCTGAGGTGTTGTTGATGTGAGGAGGCCGGTCTGAGGTGTTGTTGATGGAGGAGGCCGGGTCTGGGGTGTTGTTGATGTGAGAAGGCCGGGTCTGGGGTGTTGTTGATGGGAGGCCGGGTCTGAGGTGTTGTAGGGGGCCGGGTCTGGGGTGTTGTTGATGTGGAGGAGGCCGGGTCTGAGGTGTTGTTGATGTGGGAGGAGGCCGGGTCTGAGGTGTTGTTGATGTGTGAGGAGGCCGGGTCTGGGGTGTTGTTGATGTGGAGGAGGCCGGGTCTGGGGTGTTGTTGATGTGGGAGGAGGCCGTGTCTGGGGTGTTGTGGATGTGTGAGGAGGCCGGGTCTGAGGTGTTGTTGATGTGTGAGGAGGCCGGGTCTGGGGTGTTGTTGATGTGGGAGGAGGCCGGGTCTGGAGGTGTTGTTGATGTGGGAGGAGGCCGGGTTGGAGGTGTTGTTGATGTGTGAGGAGGCCGGGTCTGGGGTGTTGTTGATGTGTGAGGAGGCCGGGTCTGGGGTGTTGTGGATGTGTGAGGAGGCCGAGTCTGGGGTGTTGTGGATGTGTGAGGAGGCCGGGTCTGGGGTGTTGTGGATGTGTGAGGAGGCCGGGTCTGAGGTGTTGTTGATGTGTGAGGAGGCCGGGTCTGGGGTGTTGTTGATGTGTGAGGAGGCCGGGTCTGGGGTGTTGTTGATGTGTGTGGAGGCCGGGTTGGAGGTGTTGTGGATGTGGGAGGAGGCCGGGTTGGAGGTGGGGTGGAAGTGGTGGAGGTGGGGTGGAAGACGGGACTGAGGTGGGATAGATGTGGGAGGAGGCCTGTCTGCGATTGGGCGGCGTGGGGAGGAGTGTGGTGTGGGGAGGGTGATGCCGAGGCTGAGTGGGGCGTTGCCAACAAATCCTACCGCATACCTGCACACCTCGCACTCGAATGCCTACTTGGGGAAGTTTAGATCGATGGTGAGATGCGGTCCATCACATTCTGCACATCTCCTTTTTGTCGATATGCAGTCGGACGTTGCGTGGTGTGCGGCACACAGGTCACAGTGTGGCTCTGGTGACGCTCACGCACGTTCACCGTGCCCGCAGCGCATACAGCGGTGGCAGCGTAGTCGGAGAGGCACACAGCAACGTTCGTCGTACTGTTTCTCGTGTATGTGCACATGCAGTCGGAGCTGTTGTGTGTTGAATGTAAGTGACATGATATTGCGTGTGGGTCTTGTCTCCAGTCTGATATGGTCTACCGTTCCTGTGGCGGTGTGTGTGGGGGGGCTGTGGCGGCGAGCGGTGTTGCTATGTTGGCGAGTGGAATCTTATGCAGCTCTTGGGTGAGACTGTAGCCCAGGGTGGTATTGAATATGCGGCGCAGTGCGGACGAACAGCGCCGACTGTTGGATGTGTTTGTGGCGAGCAGCGTTCGTGTATCGATGCTATTATGTGCGTGTACGATCATATGGGTGTTGTGCCGAATGATGAACCGTGGTGAGTTCAGGATGTGGCGCAGTGTTCGTGCGAGTGTGAAGAAAGACTCGTGTGATGGTGTGCAGTGGTTCGGTGTAGATGCCTACTAGATAGGCGTCTTGTGTAGAGTGGGCGTCAAGCGCACGTGAGGGTGGCGTGAGGGTTAGGTGCTGAAGGCCGGCCCGCCCACCGGCAATGTGACCCTCCTTACTAAAATAACCCGGATTCGTTGCGCCTTAGATCGAGCTTTCGCCCTCTGGTCCCTGTCCTGGCCGCAACGACCCTGAGCAGTAGGCTCGTCACCGTTGGGTTTCCTCCGGGGGAGGGGGGGGAAAGGCTAGCGTGGAACAGAGAGAAGTTGGAGATTTGGTGTGCGTGGATTTCCTTCTCGAGTTTTAGGAATTCGAGTTCGAGTTCCTTCTAGAACTCTTCTTGCTTGCCGCCTTCTTGATTCTCAATCTCTTTGTCTTCTTGCTCCTTGGTTTTTTCCGCTTCTTGTACTTGTTGATGCCGCTCTGGAGCATGATGGTGCGACACCTCTGGTGCGAGCCTGCTTACGGAAGAACCTCGCTGCTGTTCTGGTAGTTATGTTATATGTCTCCTGCGCTATATTTAGAGCTATGCATTCAACGTTATACAACCATGTCTTTCATTCATGTTAGTACCCAAATGTTATGGTTCAGCAACACTACAACGCTCACATTATTTATTGTGAAGTGAAAAGTGTGAATTTTCAGCAAAAGCTTCAGTTTTGAATGCGGAGCTTTCTTCAGCCTGGTATTCAATGACCTCAAGGATGATTCTTGTCACGTTCTGCGGCACACATAGGCGTAGGGTGGACAGAAGAACTCGGTGAATGCACGGTAAGTATTGTCGTGCATGCACCGAAACCCTTAAGAAACCCGAGAAAATCGTGCATGCAAGGCATGCTCACTTGACCGAGCAGGTCCTTTAGCTAAATCCTATGTGGGTCACGGGGGGGGTCAGATCTACCTGATACTCTTGAAGACATGATGGCCAAATGTAGTGCCTTAGTTGTGTGTATTCCTTCATTTGATTCACTTATTCATCGAGTCATTCATGACTAAATGTGAGCGTCTATTACATGCTTCCTGACATTACATTTACATTACATCCTGATATTACAGTCTTCCTGACAACATGTTAATGAAATGCCAACATGACCACATGAAGAAATTACCATATTGGCCAATATGACCTTGAACACAATCTTTAAAAAAATAATCCATGTTGTTCACTTTAAACGTACCAGGCTGTTTGCGCTGGCTAGTGACAGCGTTTCAAGGGCTATTCAAGAATAGCGAATGGGGATTGGAAACCGGGGAGGGGATGGCCGAGTGGTTAAGGTGTCGGGCTACCAAAGTTCCCGGGTTCGACTCTAGCGCCATTCAGAACATTTCCCAATCCCGCGGCCCACCGGCGAAACAGTGTGGGCGGCGCCATTAGCCGTGAATGTGCATAAAGTGTGTCGTGAACCAACAAATAAACAAACAAACAAAAGGGGATTGGAAACCCTCGCTCGTGACTCGCTGGCTAGGGGTTGGTTTTGATCAGAAGGGGATGGACGACAATTTGACACGCCCTCTTCTCTGTTCGCAGTCGGGAGCGTCAGTCGGACAGGACTACGAAGGTGAGCGGAAGAGATCGAATAGATTCAGGGTGAAATCCGACGATTTCCCTATGCGAAGTAATATTTTTATTCGTATTTTCATCTTTGTTCTTTATTTTTTCCTTTTGTTCAGGAATAGTAGCAAGTAAGGCAATATCGATTGACGAGTGCATCCAATGGTGAGGGCGGCATTTCTACTTTTGGTGACTGCCACTAATTTGGTGATGAGCTTATGCCGATTGTAGAGTCCTCTGCATGTATTGTATTGTTTTACATTGCATTACATGTGTTCAGGTCGCTCCACAAAGTGAGTGATATTCTTCGACCGTCATCATTACAGAGCACATGGTTTTACCTACGTTATCCGTTAGAACTCCTAAGGAACAATTTGTTAATCGTACGCGACTATCCTCCTCTGATCACCATGCAGTGCAATTCATACAGGTGTTCGAAATTACAAGGAAGTGCAGTTATTTTCTGTGTGTCGACAATTCCTTCGCGATGTTCGCTTCGCCTGCACCTGCTGCCGCCCGCGTTCAGAACGCGCCACCGCAGTTGCGTCGTGTGGAGAGGTGTCGGTGGCGACGTCACCTGCAGCCACGCACGTGCGGTGTGTGACGGGCGGCAGCCGGCGAGGCGTCGCGCGCTGAGCAAGCGTTGCGCTGCGAGAGGCGTTGCGAGAGCAGCGGCGCCGGCGGCCGCCTAACGCCGCGCGCTCCGGCCGCAGTGGCCGACATCAGCTGCAGCATCGCCGGCGGCGAGTCGGCAGGGCCCGACCGGCTCTCGGCGCGCCTGCGCAAGCCGGCCGGCTTCCGCGGCCACCCGCTGTTCGCCGACGACCGTCAGCTGGACCCGCGCGTCGACGGCGGCTGCCAGATTCGACTCGACCCCACCGACCCCGACCAGCTCATCTACAACATGCTCGTCACCGACTTCAGTCGCTGCGGCGTCCTCAAGCGCAACGTGAGTTGGCGGCGGCGGCTGCCTGGCGTCGCCGGCCCACTTGCAGCGCGCCCACCCAAATCGTGTCAGGGCTGATCGTCGCGGCAGGGCAGCGCCAATTTGTGTAATTAGCGGGTCTTTCTGCATGCTGAGTGCCACACTCATCTCGTGGGAGGAGCAGGCAGGTCGGCAGTGATTTTTTCTTCGCGAATCATTCACGTCAATGCTGCCCTGGCAGTTGGTAAGCATGAGTAAAAGAGGATAGAACAAAAATCATGCACAACTAGGAACACTAGCCTTTGTCCAATGCTGTTAAAAGTATTACTTTACTGTCAAAATACGTTCAAATAGAGGTCAGGTCCAAGTATTTTTTGTGGGGCGAGGGTGACACTCATATCGTGGAATAGCGCCACTTTGTGTCATCAACAAATCTGGCCTCCACTTCCCTCGTGTCATGTTGCTACCTTGTCATGCTGTGGCATCTACTTCCCTCATGTCATGCTGTTTCTGTGTTATGTTGTGGCCTCCGCTTCCATGATGTTCCATGTTGGCCTCCACCTCCACTTGCCATGTTGTTGCTGTGGCATGTTGTGGCCTTCACTTTCCTCGTGTCATGCTGTGACCTCTACTTCCTTCGTGCCATGCTGTTTCTGTGTTATGCTGTGGCCATCACTTCCCTCATGCCAGGCTCTGGCCTCTATTTCCTTTGTCATGTTGTTACTGTGTCATGTTGTGGCCTCCACGTACCTCGTATCATGTTGTTACTGTGTCACGATGCAGCCTCTACTACCATCCTGGAACTCTGTGACCTCTACTTTCCTCGAGTCATGCTGTTACTCTGAACTGATTCGCGTTTCAAGAACCAGTTGCACATGCGAAAATCAACTCTGCGGGATGCGTGTGTTATGGGTCTGTATTGGAGTGGGCGTTGGGGTGTGTATTAGAGTGGGTGTTGGGGTGTGTGTTCGGGTGTGTATTGGAGTCGGTGTTAGGATGCGTATTTGAATGGGTGGTGGAATGTGTATTTGAAGTGGGTGTTCGGGTGTGTGTTGGAATGGGTGTTTGGGTGTGTGTTGGGATGTAGAGTGGGTGTTGGGGTGTGTTGGGGTGTGTTGGGATGTGTTGGTGTGTGTTGGGGTGTGCATTGGGGTGCGCATTGGGGTGTGTGTTAGGGTGTGTATTGGAGTGGGCGTTGGGGTGTGTGTTTGAGTGGGTGTTGGGGTGTGTGTTTGAGTGGATGTTGGGCTGTGTATTTGGAGTGTGTGTTGGGGTGTGTGTTGGAATGGGTGTTGTGGTGTGTGTTTGGGTGGGTGTTTGGGTGTGTGTTGGGATGTAGAGTAGGTGCTGGGGTGTGTTGGGATGTGTTGGGGTGTGTGCTGGGGTGTGCATTGGTATGTGCATTGGGGTGTGTGTTAGGGTGTGTATTCGATCGGGTGTTGGGGTGTGCGTTAGGGTGTGTGTTGGGGTGCGCATTGGGGTGTCTGTTAGGCTGTGTGTTGGGATCTGTTTGAGTGTGTGTTAGTTTTGTTGCGTACCATAACTTTGCTTTGAGATCCTTCTTTCAAATACGTCTCAAGTGTATGGTTATATTGGTCTGGAATGTATTTGTATATTTGACTTTACCTCTCAGTAATTCTCATTTACCATGGTTTTCGAAATATATGCGCATACTGTTCGGTAATTCGCCTATAGTTGCATGCACGAGAAACATTATTCGTTCTGTACTTTGCATACTGATGTTTCATGCTTGATAGCAAAACAATGGCTGAAGGATCCCAGGGTGGAAAATTTTGACATAGAGTTCCTTTTTTTACACCATGAGAAGATGGAGCTTTCTTAATAATTGATGACATGAATCCCACAGCCAACCTCTGTTAATCGCAGCAAATCATTCCGACCGAAATATCAATGACTAGGACTTCTGATTATTCGTCATAAACAAATGTGATAGTTGGAATTATTTACGGGATACGTATTCATTTATTCATCTCAGAAACCCGGGTTTATAAAAATATGAATGAACAATTTTTTAGTTTAAGAACGCGTGCAGACACATTTTTAGGCTGTAACAAGGTTGTTTTCTCGAGGAAATTGGTGTTCCAAAGATGTAAAAAGTATAATTTACATCTCCCTCAAGTAGTTAGTTTTCCTTCTTCAGAAAGGCCTACTTCTCTCCTTCCTTTATCGTCAAGTACGCCGCGGCTGTGTCTACAATTTTCTTTTTTGTTTTGGTTTTCGAACCAAGCATGCTTTGATGCATGTAGAGGGATATAGTGTTAAATACTAAGAAATGGATAAATTGTCACGCACTCTGTGAAGACCACGTGACTACCGAATGAGATGATCCTCGAAGAAAGGACATCAGCAAGGTCTGTGAAACTGTGAGACGATGGATGTGACAGGAAACCTTGCCTGGAGCTAAATGGCTGCTAAATCCCATGGCAGACGAACTGTCAGACCGCTTTAATAAGACGCGTAGCCCACAATGACATCTGAAACTGTCTTGACATCGACTGCCATGTCATTATTCACCCTACCCTATCTTGTGTTTGCCATACACCGCTACACAGGCGTGCATTATTTATCCACAATGCTGGTGCGTTTGTGTCCTTCCATGATGCTATTGGGCGTGCGTGCCAGCGCAAGCGCGGATGGGCGGGACATCGTGGCCGGCAGCGGGGCCGACAGCGGGGCCGGCAGCGGGGCCGGCAGCGGGGCCGGCAGCGGGGCCGGTAGCGGGGCCGGCAGCGGGGCCGGTAGCTGGGCCGGTAGCGGGGCCGGCAGCGGGGCCGGCAGCGGGGCCGGTAGCGGGGCCGGCAGCGGGGCCGGCAGTGGGGCCGGCAGTGGGGCCGGCAGCGGGGCCGGCAGCGGGGCCGGCAGCGGGGCCGGCAGCGGGGCCGGCAGCGGGGCCGGCAGCGGGGCCGACAGCGGGGCCGACAGCGGGGCCGACAGCGGGGCCGACAGCGGGGCCGACAGCGGGGCCGGTATCGGGGCCGACAGCGGGGCCGGCAGCGGGACCGACAGCGGGGCCGACAGCGGGGCCGGCAGCGGGGCCGGCAGCGGGGCCGGCAGCGGGGCCGGCAGCGGGGCCGACAGCGGGGTCGGTAGCGGGGCCGACAGCGGGGCCGGCAGCGGGGCCGGCAGCGGGGCCGGTCGTGTTCCGGTGTCGAGCACGCCGTCGCGGCGAAGCGCGGACCGGCGCGCTTCCTGGCGGTGCCCGCCGGACAGGTGTACGGCCGCCCTTTTGGGGCACACCTGCGCCACCCGCCCAGCCACGCCGAACAACAGCACGTGGGGAGCGATCCGTGGCCGACATGGAAACCGCCGCTCACGTGGACTGACACCGGGCTCGCTGCAGGACACCAAGAGCATGCAGACGAATTGGCTGAACCGAGCAAGTTGACCGGGCCAAATTTAGCTAGCTTTGTTGCTCAAGGTGGCGGACTTAGCCTAACCTAGTGCTAGTCTTCAGTTGTAAGTGTTCGTATTTCGGGTATTTTTTCCGGTGGGGCTATTTTTTTTACTCCTTGTCGTGGATGTTTACCATACATTTCGCTAACCACATAAAAGGAATAAGCAAAAAAGGAACTTAACAGGAAGCTTTTCCGACCCGTGGGTTTACCAGTCAAGAGTTCTGGTCAACAGACGTGGCGAACGAATGGCCGCGAAGATCTAGACTCCAGGTGCGTGCGCCAAACGCATTGCTCTCCGAACAAGAATGAAGGCGTGTGGATTACAACCCACTTGCATTCCCGGAACAGAATAAGGTTGGAGCGACGGTCGTGCATTCCAATGCATCATATCAAGAGCATGCTGTTAATGCTTCGTGGGGAACCTTCCATATTCTCAAAAGTTTTGCCGTTTGGTATCGTGCAAGCGCAACCTTCGCGTGAGCTCTTTGAAACGACATGGTAATGCACGATGTCGAAACCTCTAATGTTGGTTAACGAGGAAAACAATCAGCCAACGCTGGGAGTACACCTGATAACCCTAACCCGCGCCGTCTCTGGACGGTCGTTATCCCCCTCCCCCTAAGTTAAATTCGCCTAAGTTTTTCCGCGGATGATGAAAGAACGGTGCGTGGCGGCGCGCCGAAATTTGACATACTTCTCCCACATAAATTTGGTATGTTGTGTCAAAATTTTATATTCAGGTTTTCTAGTGTCAACGAGTTAGTCAAGGTCAAGTGAGGCCATGTCCAAAAACGTTCAACCAGTCGCCACGCTTTAACGGATAAAGGTATTTTAGTGAAACTTTCAACGTTGTCTTATCTTTAAGGACGCAACAAAACGCACTAGAGGATTTTTATATTTTTGATAACTAATTTTAGTGTTCCATATGTGCCCATTAGAGTTAAAATCGATGATTTTAACTCTAACTAACTAACTCTAACTCTAAGATAAACATTTTTTATGTGTGCCAGTTGATTTCGAACCACGTTTTTCGATCCACTCTACCCATTAGGAAAATGAAAATGAAAGAACTTGAGAGCTAAGAAAATTGAAATTCCAACAATTTGTTTTGATTTTTGAGTGGCCAAAATTGTATGGCCATGGCCGATTTCGTTTTCCCTTTCTGATTCCAAATATATACATCTTTTTTAGATCACTGAAAATCAACTCCTCAGAGGAAAAGAATGACTTAAGTCGTGAAAATCTAGGCCCCCTTGTAACGTCACTTTTGGCGGGAAATTGGGGTGGTATATGGCCCTACTCGTCGAGCGCTTTCCGATGAAACCTCTCGTTTTCGTGCGACGCTTAGTTTGCAGATTAGAGGGGGGCTTCCTATCACCCCCCTCCCCCCCCCGAGACGGGGTGTGAGGATATGACCGGAAAGACGGGGAGGGTTATTGTGCACACGCTTGTACGTCGGCGCATTTCCAGGTCATGGAGAAACGGTCCACTTGTTTGTTTATTGGGCCATTCACGGCACATTTTATGCACATTCACGGCTCATGGTGCCGCTCAGAGACATAGCCCAGATCAGATGAATTGGATATATATATATATATATATATATATATATATATATATATATATATATATATATATTGGTGTATTGTACATAGGCGTGCATGTGGATTTCATGACACTAACCGTGGAAGCTAAGCTCAATTATAGATCACATCACATGCATAACCTAGCCAGTTTAGTTAAATATTTGGACATTCGTTCATATATACACCTTTGCACACACAATATATGGGAAAGTGGGGTAAAGCGGACCACCGGGGCAAAACGAACCACGCGCTCGCCTGCCCAAGCAAGTTCTACCTTATATGTGCAACTGTTCTCACAAATATCGCAGTATGTTGACGCGCTTCAGCCGGCGCCGGTTTTGAGATTGAGATGAGGCTTTACTCTCCGCATCTGAAATTGTTTTTGTCCAACTTATTAATTTAATTTTGGTATGGTAGGCATGCGACGATTGGCAGGGTGTTCATGTCAATATGTGCATATCAAGAAGTGCTTAGGACATGCATTTGCACGAATATGAATGCACCATGAATTAACAACCGCCAGCTTTCCCACATTGCCTAAAGTATCCGTCAAATCACGAAATTGTGATTTGGGGCAAAACGAAGCACATGTGGTCCACTTTCCCCAGCACTTTTGTCCACATTTTCAGGCATAACTGGAGATTCCGGTGGGCAGGTTGATGGAGGTTTGAACTTCCTTGTTTGGTTCTCTACTAATGTTTATTTTCAGCTTTCCCTATTCAATCTGAAAAAATCGGACCCGGACATACCTGGTTTATAAGATATCTCAAACCTTGTTTTCAAATCAAGCTCTAGGCCCTGTCACATGTCACCATGCTGCGCGGGTATGAACTCAGCTCAAACCACGTGCCGTGGGTCCATACAGAATGCATGCAGCTATGTGCATAGTTACAAGTAAAGAGATGAGTTACCCCAAAGCTTCCGAGCAATTCTGCGTCTCGAGATCAAAATCACGGGCGCTAAATTACCTGGTAGTCGGCGCGCCCTTATGCCCAAATAATCGTGCGGCTCAAAATTAAACCCCATAACGTGGCTTCAGAACCAATCATCTGATGGGATCGTATCCGTGCAGAATAAACTTGGCCGATGCAGGCCTATTTTCAATGCTAAAAAAGACAGCGAGATGGAAGTTAATATTATGTCCATGGAGTAGCGGTTCTTCAGATTGACGACGATATATGTCCGGCATTTGGCTTTTCACATAGCTGAGAGAAACGAAGTAAAGTATAGCTTTAAAAAAGAAACAGGACTGACGGGAGAGGACTGGTTAGTGGGCTTTCAACACGGCCATCCCGATCTTACCATATGGGTTCCCGAGGCGATTTCAGCGGCCCGTGCCAGAACAGCGCATCGGGTGAACTTTAAACAGTTTTTCTACCTTCTAGGAGATATCCGGGACGGGAAAAAGTTATCGGCACACCGAATTTTTTAACTCTGATGAGACCGGGTTGACCACGGCGCAGGTAGTCATCAAAGGTGCACGCCCGAGAAAGGGACGTCATGTCGGAAGCCCGATTTCAGCTTAACGGGGTGTGCTGTCTACAACAGTGAAATGCACGTCTACCGGCAGACAGTCTACCCAGCCCTGTCTCATCTTCTCACGAGCACGAATAAGTCGGAACACGCTGCCGAGAACAGGTGGATCCGCCACTGTTCGATGTACGCCAAGCCGACTGAGCACGATACTGCACTGCTGGTCCTGGACGGGCCATTGGTCCTCGACCATTGGTCCATACCAAGCCGAGGCCATTGGTCAGACGGACAAGCGCGCAGCTCCATCCGGGGTCGCGGATCAGTTGAAGCAGCGCCAGCCTCAGCCGAGGTCACGGATCAACCGGAGCAGCGCGCAGTCTCAGTCACTGCACACTGTAACTATCCATTGGCTACTCCAGGCCCAATCACGTCGACGCTTGAAATTCCACCGGAGCAAATCATGCCAATTCCACAAGTCGGGTGTCCGTGTCAAAGGACGGCGAAGAGGGGAGGCAGATAATGCAAGTGTGTGATCCTGACAAGTTCACCATACAAGAGGAGGCTCGAGAAGAAAGTTGACGAAAAGAAAATGGAAACCCAAGTGGACGCCTATCCAAGTTCAATAATCCAAATAGAAGAAAGCGAAGAAGCAAACCAGACAAAATTGGGCGCAGCCGAAATTCAAGTGACGAGAGGATTGCAGAAGACAGTAGCGATACGGTACGCCTGTACTGTACCGAGCCATTTTCTAGAACCGTCGGGGGGGGCGGAGGTGGGCTCGCTGCTGCCAGTGTAATCAGCGGGCTCATGACATGTGTGCATGTTTGGAGAAGGATGATGGGCTCATGTGTGACCTGTGCCAGTAGATACATAAAATATGCATAGCTGACAGCCGTGGGTTTTATCGGTGCCCATGTTTAATCCGACCCCTCTCTCCGGTCAGATCCTCATACCCCGTCTCTGGGGGGGGATAATACCCCTTTAATATCCAAACTAAGCACCGCACGAAAACGAAAGGTGTCATCGAAGAGCGTTTGACGAGTAAAGTCTGGTTCCACCCCCCCCCCCCCCCCAAACAGTTTCCCACAAATGTGATGTCACTAGGGATGGTGATTCTCACTAGTTATGTTTTTGGCTCTGGGGAGTTCATTTTGGGGGTATTTGAAGAAAAAATATTTGGAACTAGAAAAGGACAGTGAAACCGATCAGGGCTATACAGATGTTTGGACACCCAACAATCAATATTTTTAACTTTCGAAATGTTGAATTTTCAGGTTTTCTTTAATTTTCCCTTTTAATGGATAGAGCTGACCGAAAAACGTTGTTCGAAGTCAACTTGCTCTAAAAAAAATACTTACTTTAGCAAGATCTTTTATGTGAACTCTAAGAGGATAATGTGCAAAAGTAATAAGTAGTCAAAAACGACAAAAAAGAGAATAATTCGTCTGGTACGTTTTTTTGCATTCATAAAGACAGGCAAACGCTGGAAGTTTCATCAAAATATCTCTATCCGTTAACCCTATCTGTATCCGTCTCGGGGGTCTTCAACCGCCTCCCCTCAGGTTTTTGGCGGATAATGGACGAACGGCGTGGGACAGCGCGCCCAAATTTGGCATACATTTTCCGACATCAATTTGCCATGCTATTTATAAATTTTGAAGTCAGGTCATCTAGGGTGAACGAGATAGTCTAGGTCAAGTGAGGTCACCTCCAAAAAAAGTTTAACCAGTCGTCACGCTTAAACGGATACTGATATTTGAATTGAACTTTCAGAATCTGCTTATCTTTAGGGATGCAACAAAACGTACGAGTGGAATTTTTCTTCTTTTTTCGTTTTTCACTACATTTAAATTTTGAGTATTTTCCAATTGCTGTTCAAATAGAAGATTCTGGCTAAAGTAAACATTTATTAGGGCAAGTTGACTTCCAACAACGTTTCTCGGTCTGCTCTTCCCATTGGAAAAGGAAAATTAAAGAAAACTTGTAAATTCAAAATTTTTAATTAAAAAAATTGGGGGGGGGGGGATTATGACCATGGTCGATTTGGCTGTTCTTTTCTCATTCCAAATTTTTTTTCATGTATCCCCCGACATGAACTTCCCAGAGCCAAAAACATAATGTATGTCGTGAAAAGTCGTGAAAATCTAGCTCCCTGGCGACGTCATTTTTTAGGGGAAATTGTTTTGGGGGTGGATCCAGACCCTACTCGTCGAGCGCTTCCCGATGCCACCTCTTTCGTTTTCGTGCGACGCTTAGTTTGGATTTTAGAGGGGGGTTACTAACCGCCCCCTTCCCCCCCCGAGACGGGGTGTGAAGATCTGACCGGAGAGACGGCGCGGGTTAAAGTGTGACTACTGGTTAAACTTTTTTGGCGGTGACCTCACTTGACCAAGATTAACTCGTTGACCCTAGATGACCTGACTTCAAAAGTTTGATACAACATGCCAAATTGATGTGGGAAAAGGTATGCCAAATTTTGGCGCACTACCGCGCGCCGTTCGTTCACTATCTGCGAAGAACCTGAGGGGGGGTTGAAGACTCCCTCCTGAGACGACTCGGGTTAATTGCGATATATCGATAAACATGCCCAGGTGTTAAAACTGAAGTATATAACGATAAAAACGACAGGGCTTTTGTCGCAGCATGCTTTTTTACGGGACGGGGTAAAATGGACCACCAGTAGGCCGCATTGCCCCGCAATGTTTTTTTTTCGCGCAAAATATCGTAGTCGTTCCGTCGACATCAATTTATGCCAATTAACATTCACCCGATATATAATTCATCCAAGTAAAGAAGAAAACCGAAACATGGAACTACCTCGCAGACGTTAGCTTCTAGATGCCACCTGCAAATTAAAAAAGTATGGCTTCATGCCTTAGCTAGTCAACTATACCCCACCTTCCCCCAAAAAGGCTAGTCAGAACGCATGCGACATGAAACAGTGCGACTCTTCCATCCAGCTTTCCTTGGCTGGCCACTAGCTGGCAGGCCACACGTTCATTAACACGACCGGCATTAATTTATAAGATGCTGACATCCGATTGCGTTCCGTATGCATACGATCGCGGTAAACCGCGTCAGTGCACAAATGTGTCCTTGGCGGCTTCACACCGTTGATTGATCACCTGGCACACACCATGCTAGTTCACATCCCCTACGGAAGCGATGTGAATTGTTCTCTTGGTCTGGTTTGGGAAACACGTCAGAGCGAATTTGTCAAACAAAGCAAGACGGTGCAACATGACCCCACACAACGTTGCTCTAGAACCGTGCTTTGTTTGTTCCGTTCTTCGTATAATTTTAGTGTCGTTAATCCCCAATTCCCACACCCTCTTATCGCGAAGTGTGTGTGTGGTACAGCGCCTTCAGCCACCGGAAAACAGCACGGCCGTCCGCAGGCGAATCAGGCAATTCCAGGCCAACCGCCTACCATTGAACAAATTGCATCGCTGGTGCTGGCATCTTGGCGTGGCGGCTCCAAGCCGCAGTGACGTCACTGCTTCATCTGCGACACCAGCGCCTCTCGTGGCTCAGGTTGGATACATAAGTCTGCGCTGCGTGACCGTGGATGTCACCGGCAGAGCTGCAGAGTGGGCGCGTCCGGCTGATGTGCTGTCGTGAGCGCACTCACCGTTGTGCCAACGGGCCGCCAGCCGCACTGGGTCAGACGCGACCGCCGCTGTTGAAAACGCACATCGCGTGGTACTGTTGTAATTACAGCAATGAAGATAGAAATTCACGAAGACACACACACACACACACACACACAGATATATATATATATATATATATATATATATATATATATAGGTATATATATGAATATTATATATATATATATATATATATATATATATATATATATATATATATATATATATATATGTTGTCAAAACTTTCCCGCTTTGCGTGACTGGGCTTGTCATTGTTAGGGATCGCCGTGATTGTGTTTAAATGCTCCAAAATGGGCATCAATGCTGTTTTGAACATTACTAATGATGCAATACAGATGTTGGACCTGGCATTTGACATCAGCTCAACTATCAGGTGAGGATATTATCAGCACTTTATCAGGTCATTACCTGCTCCAGTTACCGGAACCAGGCCACCTGCCCGACTGTTCCGTTGGACGGCTCGGCGCGATCGGCTTCGCAAAGAAAGGAGTGAAGTATATGAATGGAATGGAAACGCTTAGGTACACAATGACAAACAGTAGTTTTCAGGCTGTGTAGGAAGTAACCTGCAAAGTGGCATTAATCGCATGACAGTCATGTACATTTATGATAACATTCCAGTTGACCAAGCTTGCTTCCATCAACCTGTCACCAACTTGACCTGACTTCACCTCGGTGACCTAAAATGACTTCGAAACTATATAGCATAGCAATATACATCAAACAAGTCGATAGTGTTGCCAAGAACACCTCCATTCTAGCCAATATATGGCAAGTGCATCAGCGCCGACTTGTGTGGTCTGGTGCTGCGACATTGTTTACTTTAACGGCCCCTAACTCTAAAATTTTGGATCGATTTTCGTTTTTCTTCCTTCACACAACGCGCCGGTCATTTCGAAGCAGGTTCGCAAGCAATGGCGCATATCGTTCGGTAAAATCTGGAGTTATGCACGAAAAACCGGAGAGATGGGCGGATTTTGCCCCCCCTCTTCGTGTTAAGGCTCTCCGTGTTAAGGCTCCTCGAGGTAAGGCTCCTCGAGGTAAGCTGTGGCGTTCATAGTGCATTTCTCCTGCACGAAAGGTGAGCCAGGGCATCTCATTAACCCGCCGCCCCCACCAAAAAATCAGCATCATGCTATCCCTTAGAAACTTCAAAGCTCATCCAAAAATCCTTTAAAAAAAAATCTTGCAATGTACCTAACATGTCTTAAAAGTATCAGGTTTTTGTCATTTCATAGAGATATACCGCCCGCAAAGGTTGGTTCTTTGTATGCCGAGATAATCTACGACAACCACTAATATTCCTGTCTTTGGTAGCTGTAGTGGACTTGTGGGCACAGCTGCATGGTACATGGTCATTTGATGTTATCTTTTCACGTTCATCTTTGACGTCTTCGTAAAATCTTCATATTTAACAACTATTGCGAGCAGGGACGAAACTAAGGAGAGGAGCAAAGGCGACCGACCCTCTCCACGAGACCCGTTTAGGCGCCCTACCGGGATAGTCGAATACACCTCCCCACCTTTAATTATTTCCATCCGAAGGCGTCTCTCACAGGCACCCTATCGGAACGCACCAACGTATCTCCACCACCCCACCCCTTGGCCGGAGGTGCCCCTTGGAGTAGAAAAAGGCGCCTGCAGGGGAATGCCGACCCCTAAAAATTAGGCGTATCACCAAGGCCAAATCATGGATTCGCCAGTGACCACACTAATTGATGATTAGTAACCACAAAGGTGCCATAAAAACAACTTAGGTCATCATATCTGATGCTTATGAGCGCTACATAACCATATCGGTGGACAGGCCCTAGTGTCAAAATGGATACCTTAGAATACCCGAGAAGTGCGCAAGAAAAGTACTTGACCTATCGAAACCAGAGGCCACCAGCCAGTAACCACTGGAGGCCACCAGAGGCCTACAGCCAGTAACCACTGGAGCCCACCAGAGGCCACTAGCCAGTAACCACTGGAGCCCACCAGAGGCCACCAGCCAGTAACCACTGGAGCCCACCAGAGGCCACTAGCCAGTAACCACTGGAGCCCACCAGAGGCCACCAGCCAGTAACGAACGGAACCCACCAGAGGCCGTTAGCGGCCACCAGAGGCCACCAGCCAGTAACCACTGGAGGCCACCAGAGGCCACCAGCCAGTAACCACTGGGACCCACCAGAGGCCATTAGCCAGTAACGAACGGAACCCACCAGAGGCCGTCAGTGGCCATCAGAGGCCACCAGCCAGTAACCACTGGAGGCCACCAGAGGCCGTTAGTGGCCACCAGAGGTCACCAGCCAGTAACCACTGGAGCCCACCAGAGGCCACTAACCAGTAACGAACGGAACCCACCAGGGGCCGTTAGCGGCCACCAGAGGCCACCAGATGCCGTTGGCGGCCACCAGAGGCCACCAGAGGTCACCAGATGCCGTTAGCGGCCACCAGAAGCCACCTGTGACGGGCCGGCGGGCCGTAACAGCGCCGTTCTGCCCCACCGGCGCGGCGTGCGTCTGCGCTCCGGCCGGTCGCACGCGCACCGGACGCTTAACCGGGTGTGGAATGGCACGGCGATGGCGAACAGTGGCGCAGCCTGATCAGCCGAGTGTCACACAGGAGCCGGCCGATTGTCCGAGATTCGCCCTCGCCGGGGACACCGAGCCTCAATTTTTGAAACGGTACAACCTTACTCAGCGCATTGTGTATAAGAATACCACACAGAGAAGTAACCGAAATGAGGAAAAACACATTTCTGGAAGCTTGCAGATGAGCTCGAAGGTGTCCTGTATGTTTTTTAATGGCTCAATTTTGTTCGTATAATTTGCACAGCAGTAAAGTTTTAGTTAGACGCGGTCGTGCGGTGTACATATATTTCAGACGGCCTCAGAAGACTTTACACAACCGCGTTTGCCGGCAGCCGTGCTTGGGGGCCTCTGAACGCGCCTGTGATATCCATCGCATGTCAAGCGCGTGCTGAGTCTTATGAAAAAGCCTTGCTGCATCTCCACTGAATGTTCAGCCCCATCCACTGGCCCGATGCGCTTTGAAAGTTTTCATTTTGCTTCGCCAACGCTCAATCCCGCTTGAATTTTACTGAGCGTTCGTGATATGTGTGGCATATCTGTGGCTCACATGGCCGAGTGACGTTACTATCTAGATGGCCTCCACTGATACGGTGGTGACAGATTGATAAGTCTGCGAGCATGCGTCACCGAATCAGTTTCTTGATCGAGAACAGTCACATCAACCTTCAGCGGTTTCATTGGGCAACGTGCTTTCCATGTCTCGCAATTCAGTCTCTGATGCCGCTGAGATAGCAAAGAAGAGGCGACTGCCGTCATCGTTGCGTTAACGCCGCCAATCTATTGCGTCAATCGGTCGTGGGCGAAGAGCCGCCGCAGGTGAGGCTCGAACCCACAGCCTTTCAATTGCGAAACGAACGGCCTACCCTCAGACTATCTATTCTGTCTGCACCCTGTGCAGCTCGTGTGAGGGGTGGGGTGGGGTGGGGTGGGCGTGACCGGACCACCTCTGCCGCTCGCCACAACTGCTGACACCGGTTCCCGCGGGTTGGTTTGGACCGCCGGTTCAATTTCGATTGCTCCGGAAACGGTATAGCGGATATAGCTAACAGAGTAGCATGAAATTGCGAGTAGTTCTGATAGAACGCTGTTAATCGTCACTGGTAATCATGGAATCATACTGGCTAGCCGGCCTGTAGTTGTTCTTGATTGCTTTCTTTTTGCTTTAACTATGCTGCTTTCATAGATGCAATTCTGACTTTTTGCTTCGGTGACTTGTCAAAATCAAAGCACCATGCGCGTAGTTTGCAGCGTAGGATCCCATCCGGAATCTCCTCTTCCGCCACCCCAACAGACTGCGTGTCGCTATTTCAGCGGCATATTTATAGCCAATAGCCATTCACTGATGCTTGAAGTTGCTGGGTTTCCAAAGGACAATTTTGTCTAAGCTATAGAAGTTCGCAAAATTAATATAAAGGATTGAGGCTTAACACGGGCACTAGAGAGGGGGGACGAAATTCGCCCACCCCACCGATTTTTCGGAAGTAACTCGCGATTTTGCCGGTCGATATACGAAATGCTTTGTGTGCCTGGTTAGAAATGTCCGGCGCGTAGCTTTAAAAAAAAAACGAATCAAGGCCGGTTTTTTTCCAGTTAGAGGCCGTCAAAGTCAAAACATTTGGTAGATTCAGACCACAATAATCAGCGAGAAAACACAAAAGTCAGAGAAGAGAGCAATATACGTTCAGAAAATGTATTTCATTGGTGACACTCTGGGTAACTATTTAAGGTTTACACGTTTGAAATATGAGCGCGAATGATCAACCCTGGTCGAAGCGCCCTAAAGCTAATATAACTAACTAACTAACAACTTGTAAATAATGCCTGCGATAAAAACTGAACTCAAATGAGTGTTACATGCAACCCTGTGGCTTGTTCCTCCAGTTGTATCTGCGCACAGTAAAATAGGACCACCAGAACGGAAGTCGAGGAATTGACCCAGATCCTGTTGATCCTTATCGAAGGACGATAATCGCTGATTGGGACAGCAGGATAGCTTATGGACGGGAACCCGCCCCGTATCCATAGGTTCCCATGTTAAACTATCAAAAATTTTCCCGCTGAATCAACAGTGGGTGCAGAGGGGCTGAAGTACTTAAATCGACACTCATGTCACCGTTCTAAGTTTAAGCATGAAAAGGAGAGGGTGTCTTTCTGAACATAACAATGTTCCGCAGGTCTTTGAGACTTCAATCTAGTACAATTAAAGATGATCTGTGACGATCAGAACGATCCAGGATGACCCAGGGCGGGGCTGAACTTGTCAACGCTTCTGGCACGCGTTGGTGGCTGAGGCTTGGTAGTGGACGACATAGCTGTTTGCAAAGCAAGAGTGCTCAAGGTGGCCTCACGTGCTGGCTGCTGGATGTTTGTCATTCGTGTGCGGGGACTGCAATAACATATTAACTGGAGGAGCAAGTTCTCTCACCCTACCGGTAGTCGAAAAATGTCCTCGCATTCGTGAAAGTTACGGTTAACCTAACCAAGTATTTTATTCTCGAGCATATTTCTGGGGCATTTGACCCCCTCCCATTGAGTGACCAAAGACAGCTATGTTGGTCCTGGTTTGTGCGACATCAGACTTGCCGGTAACTCTGCCGTTTCTGATTGGTCATAACAAAGTCCTGCGCCGAACGTCGAACGAGCCTCCGGCTTACCTTGCCTCTGCTCCGCTGGTACGGTCTGCGCAGCTCCACCTCCCTTGATCCGGAGACAACTCAAACTGCTGTCCGAAGCGGGAGTCGACTCCTGGGATTCGAGCTCACCTCCCATATCGGATGTGTCATGAATCCAGCGTTATACCGTGTGGAACATCTCGATTTTTCACCGGCCTGGTGTACAGTGACAAAGCCGTCATGCTTGTTGTTGTTGTTTATTGGTTGGTTCACGACACACTTTATGCACATTCTCGGCTAATGGCGCCGCCCACACTGTTTCGCCGGTGGGCCGCGGAATTGGGAAATGTCCTGAGTGGCGCTAGAGTCGAACCCGGGACCTTTGGTACCCATAGCCCGACACCTTAACCACTCGGCCATCCCCGCCCCACAAAGCCGTCATGCGACGGCCGCCACTATCCGCCGGCTAAGTGACGGCAGGCGGGTGCGCTGATTATTCTCCAGCTCGCGGCCGGACGGCGTAGGGCGACACAGCGACACAGCGACACAGCGACACAGCGACACAGCGACACAGCGACACAGCGACACAGCGACACAGCGACACAGCGACACAGCGACACAGCGACACAGCGACACAGCGACACAGCGACACAGCGACACAGCGACACAGCGGCACAGCGACACAGCGACACAGCGACACAGCGACACAGCGACACAGCGACACAGCGACACAGCGACACAGCGACACAGCGACACAGCGACACAGCGACACAGCGACACAGCGACACAGCGACACAGCGACACAGCGACACAGCGACACAGCGAGACGGGAAGCGAGACGGGACACAGCGAGACGGGGCGAACACAGCGACACAGCGACACAGCGACACAGCGACACAGCGACACAGCGACACAGCGACACAGCGAGACGGGAGCGAGACGGGACACAGCGACACAGGGAACACAGCGACACAGCGACACAGCGAGTCAGGAAGCGAGACGGGACACAGCGAGACGGGGCGACACAGCGACACAGCGACACAGCGACACAGCGACACAGCGACACAGCGACACAGCGACACAGCGACACAGCGACACAGCGACACAGCGACACAGCGACACAGCGACACAGCGACACAGCGACACAGCGACACAGCGAGTCGGGAGCGAGACGGGACACAGCGAGACGGGGCAACACAGCGACACAGCGACACAGCGACACAGCGAGTCGGGAGCGAGACGGGACACAGCGAGACGGGGCGACACAGCGACACAGCGACACAGCGACACAGCGACACAGCGACACAGCGACACAGCGAGTCGGGAGCGAGACGGGGCGACACAGCGAGTCGGGAGCGAGACGGGACACAGCGAGACGGGGCGACACAGCGAGTCGGGAGCGAGACGGGACACAGCGAGACGGGGCGACACAGCGACACAGCGAGACGGGGCGACACAGCGAGACGGGGCGACACAGCGACACAGGCGACACAGCGAGTCGGGAGCGAGACGGGACACAGCGAGACGGGGCGACACAGCGGCACAGCGACACAGCGAGTCGGGGCGACACAGCGAGACGGGGCGACACAGCGACACAGGCGACACAGCGAGTCGGGAGCGAGACGGGACACAGCGAGACGGGGGCGACATAGCGACACAGCGACACAGCGACACAGCGACACATTGTATTTCAATATCCCTTCGTAGGTGCAAGTTATCGATCCTCAAACATTTTTGGGGGTGGCCCTCTTTCACTGGAGCTAGGTCAATGACTTTGCATGACGTGAGGTGGAACTTGTGATGTCAGACGCAACAATGAGCCAGCAAAATGTACCAAATCATTGCGCCGCTGCGCACCATCGCTCGCCTGGACAGACGCAGGTCCACAACGCATCGTTGGACACAGGTCAACAACGCATCGTTGGATGCAGGTCCACAACGCATCATTGGATGCAGGTCCACAACGCATCGTTGGATGCAGGTCCACAACGCATCGTTGAATGCAGGTCCACAACGCATCGTTGGGTGCAGGTCCACAACGCATCATTGGACATACGTCTACAACGCATCATTGGATGCAGGTCCACAACGCATCGTGAGATACAGGTCCACAACGCATCATTGGATGCAGGTCCACAACGCATCATTGATGCAGGTCCACAACGCATCGTGGGATGCAGGTCCACAACGCATCGTTGGATGCAGGTCCACAACGCATCGTTGGATGCAGGTCCACAACGCATCATTGGATGCAGGTCCACAACGCATCGTTGGTCCAACACTGACGTGCACGCAATCGGCGCGCCGCCCTCTGACGACCCGGAGACGCCACCGGCGGCACACGGGACTGCACCCGCGCCCACGTCTGCACCGCCGGCTCAAGTCGGCCGCTGCCGTGGACACGCCGCCGGCCGGGAGTCGGCCGACCGCGGCGACACGCCGCCGGCCGGGTCGGCCACCGCGGCGAGGCCCGCCGCGCGCGCGCCACGGCCCCGGCCGCGCGCGCCACGGGCCCCGGCCGCGCGCGCGCCACGGGCCCCGGCCGCGCGTCACACCGCCGACCGACGCGGCCGCCCGGCTAGCGTTCCCGTCACGCGTCGGCGCCGTTGCAGGCCGACGGCGGCGCGCGCCGACGGCGGCGCCGACTCGTGCGGACTGCCGCGCGCCGGCGTCGGGCGCGCCGGGCGGCTTCACTGGCCGGCCGACCGGAACGAGGGAACGAGCCCAACGTTGCGGACTTGGGCGTGGAGCGCGGGTGGCAAGTCGGCCGAGTATGCGTCTGAATGCGGTGTGTGTCCGCGATGTCGGCGTTTCGTCGATGCAGGCTCGCTGATGTTCATCCGGCGATGAGTACATTACCCTCTGTGTCAGCGCACCCCGGTGGGTGTGTCTGCAGCACTCCCAGCTCCCACTGTGGCAGCTCTTCTGTCGCAAGATGGCCGTAATTTGCTCCTGGCTTTTGTCATACAGCGGCGACGTGCGTGCAAGGTAAAAAATGTGTTACTCGTATCCAAGTACATCCATGACTGTTCTTGGGAAAGCTGTCCTACTGGCGACATGATTATGGGGTGGGAAGATCTTTTCTAATCATACATTCATCTTTGACCAATGACCTCGATTGACCCTAGATAAATCACTGACCCGGTAAAACATGAACGCATATCTGTCAAACACTCGTAAAGGTGTAACAATACCCATGGCAAATTGTGTAGCGCAACATGATGCACGATACACATTTTCCTGTAGGGCTTCGTCACGGAAGTATGCTCAAATATTGCTGGAGATGGTGGTGCACTAGCCATCCCGTCCCGGGTGTGCGCGAGGATTGGCCTGGTGTTGTTTGTGTAATTAAAAAGCGCCACGCCCTAATTTATGCCGCTTGCCAATTGCCTCTTTCTCACAGCTACTTTAGGTCGAAAAGAATGTTTCGCCCGTCTGCCCAGTCCATGTAGTTGGATGTCAAATGTTACTCTTATCGATATACGGTAGACTTAAAGAGTGACTAATAAGAACAATGGTTAACATTGCAACGATAACAACATAATCGCATTCTCAAAGTTTCAGTAATTTTAGTGACATCCATGGGAATTTGTATAGATTCCTAACGTGATCGGAAGGGAGCCCAGAGGCAGGAGCAGTATTGTATCAATTTGCCGCTATTTTGTCTCCAATAAGTATAGCCTTCTCGTATCATTTGGCTTGCATTGGCGGTCTCGGAATATACTGGCACCAGCCGCCTTATGCCATTAGAGCGTCCACTTGGGTGCAGGGAGGAGGGGGGGGGGGTCGTGACCTGGTGACTCCGACATCTGCTGGAGCCGAGCCCATCTGACCGGACGTGACGATTTTCAGGGGTTCGTGAACGTGCGGCTGTGGTTTCCGCAGCTGGCCGGGGTGGTGATGATGTCGGACCAGGAGGTGATCATCATGTGCAAGCCCACCCAGCCCACCGTCATCGAGGAACGCTCGGCCGCCTTCTCTGGCAGTGTGTGAGTACAGATCGGCGTAGCGGTGCACGCGCGCCCACTCACAGATGAGTAACGACGTTCCGTCGCAATGCGCCGAGGGTGGGACATGTTTATTTATATTTGTATATTTTTATGCAATTCCCGAACCGATCCCACTATCGTTTTAAAATTTCGCATACGTTCTGCCACGCCGCTTGTGTACGTTGTGTCACAAGTAGCTCTCCGGGCTCATAAGATGCCGAAACTAGAGTGAGTCAATGTCACGCCGCGACCACGTCTCAACGCGAATTTTAGATGCACATTAATGCATTTTTCGCAAGCAAACTATGCTAGGTATGGTCAAACATGAAACATGAGTGCATAGACGAATAATGAAGGAAAACGGCAAGAGTGCAAAATGTGACTTCAGATCATATTCATAGATCAATGGAAGGGATAAGTTAGGCACATGCTTTCTTGGACATATCTGTGTTAGTAATCATTGTTTTGAATAACTTGAATATATTTTGCGAAAATTATGTGTTATAAATGCGTGCCAGGTTTCAAATCATGTTACCGGGATATGACTCCATGGGTTCCGAGGATACATGTATTCCAGGAGCTCTGTAGGTTAAAATATGGACTATTACGAAGCAAGAATGTCGAAACCCGGACATTTTTTTATTCACACAGAATGTATTCCTGATATTACTGGACTCCATAAATCTGATTTGAAAACTAAAAAGTTTTGTATTTCAGGGCAGAAGTTTTAAAAATGCATATTTTGATCTTTCTTATATGATATAAAGGATGCACATGGTTTTTGCTTCGTGTCACTCCTCATATAATTCTCAGTTCCAAATGTTTCGAAAATTGTCATGTTGAAAATTACATCACATTTTCCCAGGTATTTGACTTTGCTGGATCAGGTGACCTTGACCTTTGCACATGCCAGCTGTGTTAAACTACGTCTTCACTTTGCATGTCATCAATGTAAATGTACGAAATATCGTTTGTTTTACGACCAGGGTCTGAAAAGTGCACGTCATGCATAGCATAGATGTAAAGATGCACATGCGTTAACCTAGGCTGTTTCGGGAGGGGGTCTTCAACCGCCCCCGTAATGTTATATATATATACATACATTCATAGCAACTGTAAGTTAACCTATGTAGCATATAGTGTCGAGGCTTTCCTACCATACTGAGTGTACCTCTTCGCCCGACAGCACACAACGATTGGAAACCTATTTGGTGCATCCAAAATTGGCAATAAATGTTTGCTTTCTTGTAAACGATCGCTACTTTTGTTAATTTACGGCAGCTCGTTCATTGCTCTTGGCGTTTAATAATAACACGTGTATTGCTTGTTTAGATTGGGCATCAAAGTCACGATGAACTCAAGCTAGAAATATTGGTAGATAGGTGGAAGTGAGGGTATACCTATTTGAATGATTTTGCCCCGAAGCTCGATTTAGGAAGCTGTCATCTAATGATGACCCTAACCCCATATCTGTCCCTTTCGAGTTTTGTTTCAAACGTGTTCCGGACCAACAGCAACCCTTTGGTAAGTCCTCTTTTCTGCCAGTCATTGCAGCCTGACCTGACCTGCAGCTATGTCATTCCCAACAGCGAACCTCAAACACTGCCCAGTTGGTCGTTCTTTGAAGCCCAACATTATCGAAAGCGATTCACAGGCTCGACCACAACGCATATGTTCGCGAGACGTGGGCCGCAGCGGCATACCCAACATTAACTATCCTAGTGTAATCAACCTTAGGTGCGATTTACGCGTCATCATTGACCTAAAATTTCGTTAACTCCATTTATTAAAAAAATGCCCTATTCATGGCAGGATCCTTGAGTTTACTGCATCCAACATGCGCGTTGTTCTGCAGGTACTTTAGGCCCATCAAGCCCCTAAGATGACTCGAGCTACCCCCATGATGAGGTGACCCCGCCAAAATATTAAATTATACCCATTCAAAGTTAGTGGAAAATTGAAGAGCTCGCACGTTTCTATCTCGCAGATTTTCGCTCCAAAAGGCACGGCCAAAATATTCTACTACTCTAATTAAACAAAAAAAGAGCATTCCCTGAGGGTGATACGCGTCCCTCACAAAATCGTTTTCATACCATGACACCGGCGACATATACTGACACCAGTGGCATTTCGTGCCGGGTGTAAAGCAGCGGACCCGTGGCTAGCTGTCCGAACAATTATATCTCAAATCCTCAGTGTTCACTCCATCAAGAACGACCGAGTGAGCCCGGAGCGCGATCAGAGTCCCGATTGGCTGTCCCGCTGTGACGTCACGCCGCCCGCGGCGCTAAGTTGCTGTCAGGGTCGGTCGGCACGCGCGACACAGCGGTCGCGGACTGAGCGAAGCCAGGTCCGTCGGCGGTCCGCTGTCCGTCTGCCGCCGTTGGGTCGACGTGAGCGCAGCGGTGCACTGCCGGAAATATTGAACACCGACTGGCACCGGCTGGTCGCGCCGACCCTCTGAATGGCCGGGCGTCAGGTCCTCCCGCCTGGAGCGGTCGCGTGCGCTGTAGCTCGTCGTCGGCCGCCGACCGGAAGCGTCCGACGACCCGTGGAATGCATAGCCGTCCAGGGCGGGTGGCGCCTGGACGAACCGCCGGGTGTCCGGTCCTGGCGAGCCTCCCGCCAGTCGTGCGTGGCCTCCAGTGGCTCGTGTGTAACTCGCATGTGACTTACTCTGACCATGACTGACTTTGACTATGACTGACTTTGACTGTGCGACTCTGACACTCTGATTATACGACTCAATGACTGTGCGACTTTATGACTGTGCGACTTTATGACTGTGCGACTCTATGACTGTGCGACTCTATGACTGCGACTCTATGACTGTGCGACTTTATGACTGTGCGACTTTATGACTGTGCGACTCTATGACTGTGCGACTCTATGACTGCGACTCTATGACTGCGACTCTATGACTGCGACTCTATGACTGCGACTCTATGACTGCGACTCTATGACTGCGACTCTATGACTGCGACTCTATGACTGCGACTCTATGACTGCGACTCTATGACTGCGACTCTATGACACGTACTCTGACTGTCGACTCTAGACTGTGCGACTCTATGACTGTGCGACTATGACTGTGCGATTCGGACAAAGTGATTATGCGACTCCCGCGATTCATCTGACCTCTTGTGACCTCCCCTGACCTGTGACACGACACGGCGATGGCCCCTCGCGACTGCTGTTGCGGCCTGATGACCCACCGTCGCGCCTGCATGCTGCTGTCCACCATCGGCATCTGCGTGGCCTTGGAGGGCCTAATCAGTGGCGTCATACAAGCGTTCTGGACGCCGCTGTGCTCCGTCTTCTTCACGCACCTGCTGTGTCCGGCCACCGGCCCTGGCCATGTACGCGCCCCTGCTGGTGGGCGCCGCGCGCCAACAGCAGCGCGTCGTCTCCGTGGCCGTCTACTCGCACTACCACCTCGCCTGCTACAACAGTCTGGCGCTGTGCGTGCTGTTCATGCTGGGCGCGGAGCAGCCGAGCCGGCGGCCCGAGCGCGCCGCGTACGCGGCGGCGGCGGCCGACTGGTTCGTGTGGTACGTGTCGTACCACTACCTGCGGCACCTGCTGGAGCGCAGCGGGCGGCGCGGCGCCGTGCTGGTGCGGCCGGTGGCCGGCGAGCCGCCGCTCGACCTGCCGCCCGAGCTGGTGCGGCCCGACGCCGACCTGGTCTGGTACTACATGTCCGAGACGGAGCGGCGCGCCACGCAGTACCTGCACGTGCTCAGCTGGCTGCCGGGCCGACGCCGGCGCGCCCGCCCCCTCTGAGCCGGCGCGCCGCCGGCACCGGCTTGACCAACGCGTACCGGTACCGGTACCGGTACCGGCACCGGCACCGGCGACTCGCGGCGGGAGCGGGCACGGGTGCGCCTCGTGGCACGGTAGATGGGGTGGAGAGGGATGGATTTCACGGTGGAGCGGCTGAGCCGAGAGCTGCCGGCATTTGCAGCAGCTGGCTGCCGTTCCTGTGTCGCGTGTGCCTTTGCGTTTGGAAAGTTTTTTTTTTTGCACGTGCCTGATCGCTGTTCATTCCTGGAAGGCGTCGACAGTATTTCCACTTTTACCAATTTTACTGGTGTTTTTAGCGGCATCTGCGTCAGAATGTATTGGCTCCATTGGGCGGAACCAATTGAGCTGCGACCACATTTGAGCGATCTTCGATATGCGTTTGTGTCCAGATGTTACCTGGTCAATGTCCGGATACGTCGCCCGCGGATGAATTGTTCTGGCTCTACATAAATCGCATCTGAGTTTGGAGCAGGTGTCTAAATGACCTGGCTGATTGGTTATTGGAATTTAGGGGCGCGTCGGCTGCGTTGGTCATGCAGCGCCCTCTAAAAGACCTGGATGCCATTCCGTAAGGGACTAGCTGGAGAAAGCTATTATGCACCTCCTGATAAGCATATTGTTGGCGACTGAAGAGCGTACGGATCTCTTGGCTTCCCGACAGATAGTAAGCTACTTCGGGTTGAAATTCACTTTGTGTGTGAGGTTCATACGCCTTGCGTTTATTGAGCGTGGACGATGGCAAAGGGTGCTTACTGATAGCAAATGCGCGACATTTTTGTACGCGACCTTGCCACCCGGCCATCCGGGCACCCGGACTGCTGGACCACCCGGCCATCCGGGCACCCCGACTGCTGGACCACCCGGCCATCCGGGCACCCGGACTGCTGGACCACCCGGCCATCCGGGCACCCGGACTGCTGGACCACCCGGCCATCCGGGCACCCGGACTGCTGGACCACCCGGCCATCCGGGCACCCCGACTGCTGGACTGTCCTGCCAGGCGCAGCCGGAAGGCTTGTGAAGTCCGGATATCTCCCTTTTAACGAATTTTGTGCCCTACTTAGGTCGGAATTACAGTCTGCAATTTAACATTTTAATTTTCAACTCTATAGCTGCATGCGCTGCTATCATTAGTAGGTGCTCGACACTTTGCGTGTCTACCAGTCACCCGATGAGAGTTGAATTACCTTGTCAGAACTTCCTCCATTTGCCGTTTTTGCGGCATTCGACCGAACGATTCAACTTTAGCAGATCTCCCATGTTTGTCCCGCCTACGATGACCTAATTCGGGTCAGGCCACCGTCGACGTTAGTCGCCAGTCTCCGCCGGGCCATCGCCAGCGCTATCGAGCCTGACCTGACCTGGCATGACCTGACATGACCTGACATGATCTGACATGACCTGACATGATCTGACATGATCTGACATGATCTGACATGATCTGACATGATCTGATATGATCTGACATGATCTGACATGATCTGACATGATCTGACATGATCTGGCATGATCTGACATGATCTGACATGATCTGATATGACCTTATATGACCTGACATTACCTGATATGACCTGACATTACCTGACATTACCTGACATTAGCTGACATGACATGACATGGCCTGACATGACCTGACATGACCTGACATGACCTGACATGACCTGACATTACCTGACATTACCTGACATTACCTGGCATTACCTGACATTACCTGACATTACCTGACATTACCTGACATTACCTGACATTACCTGACATTACCTGACCTGACCTGCCGCCAGGCCGTCCAATGCGCGCGTGTCGGGCGTTGTCGAGGAGTCGCCCGGTCGGCTGGAGTACGAGGTGGGCGTGTACCGCGAGCGCGGCAGCAACAGCGGCGCCTTCACCGTGCCCGTCGACGAGCCGGTGCCCATCGGCACGCGACTCCAGCTGCTCGTCAGGATCAACACCAACTCGGGTAGGTGGCGTCGTCAGCTGCCTGTCGGGATCAACACCAACTCGGGTAGGTGGCGTCGTCAGCTGCCTGTCGGGATCAACACCAACTCGGGTAGGTGGCGCCGTCAGCTGCCTGTCGGGATCAACACCAACTCGGGTAGGTGGCGTCGTCAGCTGCCTGTCGGGATCAACACCAATTCGGGTAGGTGGCGTCGTCAGCTGCCTGTCAGGATCAACACCAACTCGGGTAGGTGGCGTCGTCAGCTGCCTGTCGGGATCAACACCAACTCGGGTAGGTGGCGTCGTCGCGGCTATCAGCGGCTTCCGTCGCCGTCGGTGCCGACTCGCCAGCCAGAGTAAAACCTCGGTGAGTGAGGGACAGTTTGACTATTCTGGCTGTGATAGTCCAGATCGGACCTTGTCCTGCGACAGCTTGTTCGTAAGTGCAATAGACGTTGGTTGCCATTCTGTTGATTGGGCACACGAGCATCAACACGGGGTGCCGTGTCATACACAAACGGTTCCAATAGACAACCGCTGACAGCGACTCATGCCTTCCAACAGTTTGTGGCCCAGAGCTTTTCCCTGTGCAGTGACGGTTGACAGACTGATTGCACCTCTGCTCAGCACCGCTGTTCAGCTCCCTGTGTCTGGCCAGCCGCTCGCCGTCACCCTGGTGATGGACCGCACCATGTAAACCGCCACACCCGGCGGAAGTCAACCAGGGGCTGTCGGACCGTCATCGGCGCCGACTAGAGCGTCTGAGACGTTCCCAGCGTTTGAGACGCTCGCTCAGCAGATTAGCGCACCGGATCAGGCACTTCGATGCAGGGTGCAGCGCCCGGAAAGGTGGAGCATACACGGCTATGATTTTACGACTTGGTTCATTGCTGATGAACGTGAGAAGTCTACTTCTTTACACGAGCCCACACCACTTCGTGTACATGCGGAGAAAAGCTGATGTGAGAGACTTGACCCGACCCGACCCGACCCGACCCACTGTTTCGTGAATTTCACTGTTTCCCTGATGTTACTCCCATTTCACTGTTTGACTGATGTTTACTTTTCTCTGTCTGATTGACGATGTTGCGTGCATTTCACTGTTTCACTGACGATGTTATGGGCGCTGCATGACCGATTTAGTCGATGTGCCCCTAAACTCCAATAACCAACCAACCGACCCGACCCGACCCGACCCGACCGTCACGCGTTTGAAAACGCACTTGTTTCTCAATTACTACGTGCCTTTTGAAGGCCTGCCTTCATCATTCAGAACTTACTTACGCTCGATTTTTAAAGCAATGTTAACCACGACATTTTCTCTGAAGAGCTCAAATTCCCTTTTCTCAAATACATGGCTGTTTATTCTGCCGTAAAGCGCGCCACGCCTCCTGCGTACGTCACCAGGCATTTGTTTTGAATGGTTGTCATGACAACAGCGGCGGGTGGTTCGTAGGCTCTCGGATGACAAAGTATATGTCAAACCCTGTGCTTGCCTCATGGAAACCCTATAGCCTACCTCTTGCCCTCTATGATCCACTGTTCCTGATGGCGCCTTCCACTGGTATGAGGCACCATACCAGACCGGACAATCAGATCAGTGCAGACCGGGCCCAACGCGACCATCACACTTTGGAAACCAAAATCACCTTTTCTTGTTGCAGTGCTTGACATCCTGCTTTTCTCACTCGGACTTAGTCCTGCTCGTTTCATTTTTGGTTGAACAGTTTTCACTCAATGTTGTTCTTCTGAAGTACTCGCAACTTGTGTTGGCTGTGTTAGAGGCACGCCGTACGCTGGTACGGAGCACCGCTCCGCCTCCAGTGGTCTGTCGCTCAGTCGCTCAGTCGCTCAGTCGCTCAGTCGCTCAGTCGTTCAGTCGCTCAGTCGCTCAGTCGCTCAGTCGCTCAGTCGCTCAGTCGCTCAGTCGCTCAGTCGCTCAGTCGCTCAGTCGCTCAGTCGCTCAGTCGCTCAGTCACTCAGTCGCTCAGTCGCTCAGTCGCTCACAGTCGCTCAGTCGCTCAGTCGCTCAGTCGCTCAGTCGCTCAGTCGCTCAGTCGCTCAGTCGCTCAGTCGCTCAGTCGCTCAGTCGCTCAGTCGCTCAGTCGCTCAGTCGCTCAGTCGCTCAGTCGCTCAGTCGCTCAGTCGCCACGATCTGGCCACGATCTGGCCACGCATGCAAGTGTACAATGTGACACTGCCGATAGCGGTATGATGTCCGATGCTGCGCTGACAATGCTAGATTCACATAGTTGACCTCTTGGCCTCACAGATGCCCTCGGGACACCGTGTATTAGTTATATATTCTCACAGCAGACCCTCTCAGATGTGACCCTTGATTATAGAAGAGGCTATGTAACCCTATGTAACCCTTATTTTTAGCATAATTGCTAGGAGCAAGATCCTCTGACCCAGCTGCTTCAACCATGAGTGAATGAAAATCCGCCTTGTATTACTCCTATATCTTCCATTTCCAACCGAAACCACAGTCTTCTTCCTGAATCGATTTCCCGGAGTGATGCTGAGTTTGAATTTTCCTTTTTTAAAGGAAAGTTTCAGCGTGTGCCACACTACCGTGAACTGGTGAAGATATTTCATTCGAAGCAGTTGTGTGCATTAAAGTGCAAATTAACTGAGGTGTGTTCGTATGTATGTCGGCTGCACTGACTATTCTGCATATGCTTTGTAATATTTTCTGCCAGCCGAATTACTCCACCAACCTTTTCAGCGTGGAACTTCGCCAAGCTGTTGGAAGTGACTGTTTCAAACAACCAAGAAGATCCATATTCAGCCGGTCACGTGGTTTTGGTGCAGGCTAGGTAAGCTACGGAACCAATGCACACTTTCGCTCAGCGAGACAGGGTTTTCCAGGGTCCAAATTCGTCAGTGGTGTTGACATGTTTGAAGCTTTGCGACCACCTTCTAAAGCACTCCGCCAGATGGTTGCTACACTTGTCGGAGCATACCTACGATTCGATTTTTTATAGCAGGTTTTGCATGACACTAATACCATCATTAGAACCTGCAAGCATCGTTTATTGTCAGCTGTTTACTACCACTGTAGTACGGCCGTTTAGTGTCGCCGGACGCTAATGGCATTTGCCAAAGATTTTCAGAAATTTCAGGTGGTGTTTTTGCATGAAGCTGGTATTGTGAACGAGGTGCTTTCCATGCATCGCCACAAGGTTGATGCAAAAGCTTCACGGGGTTGGTGCTCAGTCAAACCACATCGTTTCCCATCGGGAGATGATAGTGTACGGAAGCGTGGCCGCCCAGGTCTTCTCAGCGCCAGCTGCTGCATGGGTCAGCCCGGCTCAGCTGCCGAATCGCCCCACCCCGTGTGTTTCAGCTGCTGAGTGCCCAGTCCGTTGGGCGCCGAATGACTCTGTAGTCGGCGCGCCCTTAAACCCAAATGATAAATAAATACTCAGTGTGTTTCAACTGCTACGTAACCCACGTATCCTCCGTGTCCTCCGTGTCCTCCGTGTTCTCCGTGTCCTCCGTGTCCCTCCGTGCCCTCCGTGTCCTCCGTGTCCTCCGTGTCCTCCGTGTCCTCCGTGTCCTCCGTGTCCTCCGTGTCCTCCGTGTCCTCCGTGTCCTCCGTGTCCTCCGTGTCCTCCGTGTCCTCCGTGTCCTCCGTGTCCTCCGTGTCCTCCGTGTCCTCCGTGTCCCGTCGTGACGCGTGTGTCAGCCGCCGTGGCGTGTGTTGTTTCAGCTGCCGTAACCCGGAGCTGACGTCGATCGTGCTGACGCAGCCGTACCAGAGCGCCAAGAGGCCGCACGAGGTGCGTCTGACGCTCGAGGCGTTCCTGCTGGGCCAGTCAGAAGGCCAGCAGAACGCCGCCGGCCAGCTCTGGCTGCACACCAAGGTGCTGGCCTGCGCGCAACGCGACGACTGCAAGCCGGTACGTCACGGAACGCTGAGCCGTTCGCTCAGCAGCCGTCTCTGTGGCGGCCATCTCTTTGGCGGCCATCTCAGTAGGTCTCTGCCTTCAACGGGTCGTGGTGTGCATGGGGTCTCGGCGAGAGAGAAAGGGAGAGAGAGAGAAGAGAGAGAGAGAGAGAGAGAGAGAGAGAGAGAGAGAGAGAGAGAGACAGAGAGAGAGACTGAGACAGAGACAGAGACAGAGACGGAGACAGACAGAGACATATATATATATATAGACATATATATGTATATATACATATATATACATACATATATATACATACATATATGTACATATATATATATATATATATATATATATATATATATATATATATATATATATATATATATATATATATATATATATATATATATATATATATGTATATATACATGTATATATAGGTATATAAATATATATGTATATATACATATGTATATATATATGTATATATATGTATTTATATATGGCAAGAGTGTGAGACACCGTTCAAGGCATGACCAACACCTCTTGACAGGATTTTTGCCTGGATTTGTTCCAACCTTCGGGGCACGGCCGCCGAAGAAGAGCGTCGCCAACACAGGCGACCGGCGCCAGCACGTCTGGTCACGGACCACAGAGCAATCTGACCAGCTTCGGAGAGAACGTCGGCATCAAGGTGGTCATGCCTGAAGGTACGGGATCACGCCGTCAGCATAGAGCTGGCGAGTGGCACATCGATGGCTCGTCAGATAGTTTGACAACTGGGTTTGAAGGATTTACGGAAAGCTTGGCGCCAATTAGCATGCACGCGACACCCCAGCAATGTATGCGTGATCGTGTTTTGTGCCCGTTTCCGGACTGAGAGCTCCACTGCGTGGCGCCGCCACGCCCGTCACAATTCTGACGGATCCTCAGGTGCGCTGTACCTGCAGCGGGCTGTCCATGCTTTGCGATCAAATATGACGGACGACGACGCATGCCCAGCGAGTCGAGATGCAACCCGAGCGAAATACTGCTGCCCCAGTGCTACCCGTGGCCTCTGGCCTGCACGTGGCCTCTGACCACTACCAAACTGCAATTATGGCTCCGTGTCGGCAGAGTTTTACGTGACGGCAAACCAGATGCAGAGCTCCTGCTCTTCGTTCGCGGTGCTCGTCTCGCTGCTGGGCTGCTTCCTGGCCATCTCGTGCGGCCTGCTCTGCTTCCTGGCGGTGCGACTGCAGCGTGCGCTGGCCAATCAGAAGCACGAGTCGCTCGACGACGCCATCTACCGGCACATGCGCCGCTTCGAACTGGAGCGCGAGCGAGTGCGGCAGCTGCACAACGACAACTTGGGCAACCCCGAGTACACGGACACCAGCACCATCTCCGTCGTGTCGGGAGAGTACTGACCGTCCGCGCCACGTCTGCGGCCGAGAAACAGCACTGCTGTGCTCATCTGGTCACGTGACAAGACGAGCAGTGACTGTACCCACCAGCAGTGACGATACCCACCAGCAGTGACGGTACCCACCAGCTGTGACGGTACCCACCAGCTGTGACGGTACCCAGCAGCAGTGACGGTACCCACTGAAAGTGACTGCACCCACAAGCAGTGACGGTACCAACTCGAAGTGACAGTACCCACCAACAGTGATAGGACTTGGTCTGTGACACGACAGCGAATCCCGAGCTCCTGTTGGCGAGAGCTTCTGGTGCGCATGGGTGCGTATTCATTCGGACACGCGCGGTGGAAATCCGAGGTTAAACGCGTCCGCTCCTCCACTCATTAGCGCGTATGCGATCATGTTGAGAGCGTTGAGCTGCGGATGTTTGCTGACGCAAAAGTATTGCTGTATTCCACCCCACACCACAAGCTGAGGATCTGGCGGGTGCGGCTGACAACGTCTGAGGCTTGGGTATGTTATCACGATGCCATGCCCGCCGTATGATAGCGACTGCCGCCGATAGCCTCTGGTGGCTTAGTTGCCATGATGTCATGCCCGGGCAGAGGATAGCGGGCACCGCCGATAGCCTCTGGTGGCTTAGTTACCATGGTGACATACCCGTCCTAAGTTAGTATCGTGTACATCTCGCCGAAGTGGGCAACGCTTCCCGCAGACAACCCACTTGCATATGAAACCCTTCCTTGCGTATTTCGGCGAATCATGTGATGTCTATGAGGATATCTGCAGTTTGGACTGCCCAGTCCGGCTGCGCGCTGAATCATGGTGACGAAGGAGCACGCTGGCAAACGCGTCATGGGCGCGGCAGCCAGGAAGCCGGGCGTCTCCCGCCATCAGAACGACATCAAGGAATATGTGGCGGACAAGGAAGCCGGGCGTCTCCCTCCGCCGACACAGTGGCTAGACATCTGTGGCGGTGGGGGGGGGGGGAAGCCGGGCGTCTCCCTCCGCCGACACTGTGGCTAGACATCTGTGGCGGTGGGGGGGGGGGGGAAGCCGGGCGTCTCCTTCCGCGGACAAAGTGGCTAGACATCTGTGGCGGAGAGGGAAGCCGGGCGTCTCCTTCCGCGGACACAGTGGCTAGACATCTGTGGCGGTGGGGGGGGAAGCCGGGCGTCTCCCTCCGCCGACACTGTGGCTAGACATCTGTGGCGGTGGGGGGGAAGCCGGGCGTCTCCTTCCGCGGACAAAGTGGCTAGACATCTGTGGCGGAGAGGGAAGCCGGGCGTCTCCTTCCGCCGACACAGTGGCTAGACATCTGCGCGGAGAGGGAAGCCGGGCGTCTCTTGGCGCGGACACGGTAGCTGGTTGCTGCCGGCAGACATGGGATCCGTGTCCGTCGGTTCATACACGAAGACTCGTGATTCACCCTGGGAGTGAACCGAGAGTCCGCGAAATCATTTCCGCACCCTGGGAGGTCAGCGTAATGGTGGGGACGGAGAAGAAGGTTGGCGATTGCGACGTGCGCGACGTTTTCTGGTACGCGCGCAAGTCAACTTTACGCGATCTTCGAATGTGACACTGTGCGACAGTTGAGGGGAACCGGGCGCGCCCCTCAAGTGTACCGCCGCGACCTGTAAACCCCCTCCAGTGTGACGAGACGTGATCTGCCAATACTGATGCTGCGGCTAGACACTGCACGCAACGTTCGCCGTCGCGTGATAGACGGTTGGCATTGATTCCAACAGAGGACAGGCAGGCTCACAATACCGCACACAGACAGGGTTAGTGGGCATTATGGTGTTTGCATGCAAGCAGACGTGAGAGCTTGGATGTTTGGACATATTTCTTTCCTAGCTTGCGTTTGTGCCGATTTAAGGCTGTTTCAGGTGTGTTTCATCAGATATTCATGGCGCAAAGATACAGCCAAGCTGACACCTCCACATGTATTAGATTAGGTAGTTATCCGAGTCCAGCAACGTCGGGCTCGGCAAGAGGCAATTTTGATTTTATCTTAGTGCAACAAAAAATACAAAATATACGCTCACACCTTTGACGCTGGTAGTCTCGACATTGGACATCTCGAGCTTGGAGTACAAACAATGCCTGAAGGCACATAGGCGTCCCTAGGCTGCTTGGGTGTGCTTTTCCCCTATATGTCTATTCCAAGAGTAGTGGGCTTGAGAGTAGTCACCGAGCTGTTGGAGGAAGCTTATTAGGACCGGAACTCATCAAAACTCATTTCGTGCTCTCCTGTGCACTCATATTGAGGTAGTTTTGCAATTGTGTTGCAGATAATGGTATCAACAATAATTCATTCAGATGAACAAACGTGATAGACAAAGTTGCGGTAGAAGCATAGTGTTCTTAAGCTTCCATGGAAATCTCAACCAGTTTTGTAGGTTACGAAAAGGGTATAAGAAATCAACTTTTGCCAAACCAAAGTCAGGTCCATAACCACATTGATAACTGACATTTTTTATGCAATCTCAAGTTGTTCTCGTCCTTATTTATTGATACTTCTGCGTGATTTTGTTTCTGATCATCATTGGACTTCTTCAGTACGGTGGCTATGAATGCCGACGTTACAAACTCAAGAAATTCCGATCATCTCGTGATTATTATCGACCATGACCTCTGCTGTCGTCCAAGGTAGTGCCTGTGCTACACTGGCAGTAGGAAAAATTGCACGTGAGATGTATTTTATTGATTTGCCATAAGAGTGGGCAAATCAGCCGGTTTAGCTGGGTACGTCATAAAACTTTTCACAGCAACATCTGGCAAGCTTGCACAACGCAATATGCTGAACCTGGTGACGTATTACACAACACCAGATATTCACATGGTGATTTATCACACGCTGTCTGGAAAATGAACGAACCAGGCCGTGCCATGTTTCGTTTGTCAAATATCCTGCTCTCCATCTCATGGAAAATTATAGCAAATTAACTGGCTTAGTTTTGCCTGACGAACCTTGGACCAAAAATATTTTGTGGAACATGGACATAGGACATGAATATGAACAATGGACAACGGCTGTCTTCGGTCGGCAGTGTGCCGGTGCAGGCTTTGATGCTGAACGTAGTGCTTAACACTTATGTGCCTTACCGAACCTGTTCGATTGCTTCATGTTTTCACTGTGCATCATCATACCAGAGTAATACACTCCATGAGATAATTTGTGTAAGCGGGTGTGCTCACTGGTTCATGAGACAAGCTGCATTGTCATCCCAATTATTGGTCCGTTCCGCCTGCCATATTGATGCAGCAACACACTCGGCCGCTTCAAATACAGATGTATTTAGTAACAAGTCTGACGTTGACAAGACATTGGGGATGTCTTTTCGTGTCATTCGAAGGTGACACCATTGCCGAGAAGGAAGCCAGCATGTCAAACACTCGATACAATCCAACACAGTTGACCGCATCGTGTCACTCTTCGCAAGACAAATCACCAGGCAGACCAGAAGACAAATCACATTGCTTCGCATTCGATCATTCGATCATTTCGACGCGCATCGCATTCGATCATTAGTGCGAAACACATGATCCCTGGCAGAAAAAGCGCATCGACATATGGGTACTCAATCTGGCATAATCCGCCGGCATAGTACAACACCGAAACAGACATGAAGGAAGCCCGTGGACGGACGGGCGACTGTGGACAAATTGGCAACACGCCAATGTGCGTCCGCCCCGCCGAACACCGCTACATCCTACCAATGAGCTGACCAGCTGACAAAAGCGGCACTGTGCTGCACCAGTCAGACCACACAGCCGAACTGTGCCCCAGCCGGTCGGCTGGTCCAGTCTCTGCCTCCGGTGGCCAATATCCATCGTCCCAGAGGACTTGCGGCGTCACTTAGGAAGTGCATGGAGTACATTGCTGCACACATCCGGCTGTGCGGAGAAGAAACCCGCCAACTCGTTATTCAGGGTACGCGACAGGGCGAGGCGAAAAGTAGGTAGGCCAGAAGACAACACGGTACTCTGTGCGAAATGAATTCATGCTCCACACGTCCCCTGAGATTTTCCCACCGCCATTAGACGATTGTCGCGGTACTTGAATCGGTGCGCTCAGCAAGAAAAAAGAGAGAAATAGAGTGGCGCCAACTTCACGTCACAGCAGCATTCTAAACGTCCATAGAAGTTGGAAGATATGGCGGTTGGCTGGTGTGAATATGTGTGACGTCATTAGAATGCTACGCAGATATCCTAAGAGCCAGAAGAAACTACCAGAACAGGGTTGCTAATCTTCGCGCACCCATGCCATCTGTTGACCGAAAGCAAAAGCACAAGTGCAAGATTGCATCGTGAAGAGATGGGTATATCAACCCGTCCCGTCTCGGGGGTCTTCAACCGCCCCCCTCAGGTTTTTCGCGGATAGTGGACGAACGGCGCACGGCAGCGCACCCAAATTTGGCATACGTTTTCCCACATCAATTTGGCATGCTGACTCAAAATTTTGAAGACAGGTCCTCTAAGGTTAACGAGTCAGTCAAGGTCAAGTAAGGTCACCTCCAAAAACGTTCAACCAGTCGTCACGCTTTAACGGATACAGATATTTGAATGAAACTTTCAGCGTTTGCTTATCCTTAGGAATGCAACAAAACGTACGAGTGGAATTTTTCATTTTTTCGTTTTTGACTACTTATAAATTTTGCGTACTTGCCAAATTGCAGTTCAAATAGAGGATTCTGACTAAAGTAAGCATTTGTATTAGGGCAAGTTGACTTCCAACAACGTTTCTCGGTCTGCCCTACCCATTGGAAAGGAAAATTAAAGAAAGCTTAAAAACTCACAATTTTTAAATTTCAAAAAAATAAAGCTTTTATTTTTGGGGGGCAAAAAATGTAAAGCCTTGGTCGATTTCGCTGTCCTTTTCTCATTAAAATAACTTTTTCTCATATATCTCCAAAATGAATTCATTAGAGCCAAAACATAATGTAAGTCGTGAAAAGTCGTGAAAATCTAGCCCCCTGGTGACGTCACTTTTCGGGGGAAATTCTTTTGGGAGGTGAACCCGGACCCTACTCGTCGAGCGCTTTCCGATGACGCCTCTTTCGTTTTCGTGCGATGCTTAGTTTGTATTTTAGAGGGGGTTACTAATCCACCCACCCTAAGATGGGGGTGTGAGGATCTGACCGGAAAGACGGCGCGGGTTAAGGAATTTTGCTGAGAGGCCACGGGAACTGGTGGTTGCAGGACCACCATCCGAGCCAACCAGGATCCCCCTTCTCACAGTAATACCAAAGTAGTGAAGAAGAGGTCACTGACTGTGGCGATGGCAGGGGGGGGGGAGGAGGCAGCTAGATTGCTAGAGCATGCCCTAGCACGAGGGTGCTACCAGCTCTCAGAAATATCGTGTGACAGATGGGAGACAATTTTCCAGGGTACGTGACAGGCTGGCCATTTTTTGCTCCTCTGTAAACTGTGCAACTCTGCTTACCCCAGATGGTACCCTGGTGTGCCCCATGTACCCTACACAGGGACTCGGGGTGTCTCGGGATAATTTGTCGGTATGCATTAGAGGGAGGTCAGGGTATCGGACGGCATGCATCAGGCGGTGTCCGAGATCTCTAACGGCGTACCTCATGGCACACATCTATGATCTCTGACGACGCACCCAAAAGGAAGACCGGAATTTCTGACGACTCGACATCTCTGATGAGGTCTGTGACTTCCGACGGCGCACACCGGAGGATGTAGGAGATGCCTGCCGGTATACCTCAGGGTGTGTCGGGAATCTCTGAAGGTGTGCCCAAAGCGGCGTCCGGCACCTCGCACACGGAGGGCCAGCGGACACTGCAGTCGTTGTCAGCCCAGCGTCCGTCGCCAGCCGCTTGCTGCTCGCCCTGCCAGCCGCTGCGCACCGAGCTCAGCATCTGGGGGAGGGACGTTGTCAGTCCAGCGCGTGCCGCACACTGTCTGCTGCTTCCCTTACCAGCTGCCGAGTATTGCCGCCAATTTAGTTCGAAGCTGTGGGGAATGACATTCATCTCATCAATTTTCGGCATGTTTCGGCCATGGCTGGTGACTGACATTTGGTGAACATATACACCACGCCGCACGCAACATCACGTATATGCGCGAAGGGCGTGGCGATCGGCACGACAGCGGGTTGGGCGCTGGACGCGCGCCCGTCCAGGGCCGGTCCGGCTGACGGCGGCCGCGCGGACAGCACGCTCGCCCCCTGAGCTGACGAGGCCGTCGACGGCCCGGTACCGCGCGCCGCATCCGACGCCGCCGGGCACGCGTGCCCCGAGGCGTCGCCGCCGCGCGAGACGTACGTTGAGGCAGAGCTGGCGGCCGCGGCCGTCCGGCTGCCGGTAGAAGTAGCGTCCGGCCGCCGCCCAGTTGGTGTACACCAGCGGCGCTCCGTCCGGCCAGCGCCACTGGCCGCCCTCCAGCCGGCCGCCCTCCAGCCGGCCGCCCTCCAGCCGGCCGCCCTCCAGCCGGCCGCCCTCCAGCCGGCCGCCCTCCAGCCGGCCGCCCTCCAGCCGGCCGCCCTCCAGCCGGCCGCCCTCCAGCCGGCCGCCCTCCAGCCGGCCGCCCTCCAGCCGGCCGCCCTCCAGCCGGCCGCCCTCCAGCCGGCCGCCCTCCAGCCGGCCGCCCTCCAGCCGGCCGCCCTCCAGCCGGCCGCCCTCCAGCCGGCCGCCCTCCAGCCGGCCGCCCTCCAGCCGGCCGCCCTCCAGCCGGCCGCCCTCCAGCCGGCCGCCCTCCAGCCGGCCGCCCTCCAGCCGGCCGCCCAGCCACGCCACATCCGAGATCAGGCCTGCACGGCCAGACGGAGCCGCCGTCAGCCACAGGCGTCAGCCACAGGCGTCAGCCACAGGCGTCAGCCACAGGCGTCAGCCACAGGCGTCAGCCACAGGCGTCAGCCACAGGCGTCAGCCACAGGCGTCAGCCACAGGCGTCAGCCACAGGCGTCAGCCACAGGCGTCAGCCACAGGCGTCAGCCACAGGCGTCAGCCACAGGCGTCAGCCACAGGCGTCAGCCACAGGCGTCAGCCACAGGCGTCAGCCACAGGCGTCAGCCACAGGCGTCAGCCACAGGCGTCAGCCACAGGCGTCAGCCACAGGCGTCAGCCACAGGCGTCAGCCACAGGCGTCAGCCACAGGCGTCAGCCACAGGCGTCAGCCACAGGCGTCAGCCACAGGCGTCAGCCACAGGCGTCAGCCACAGGCGTCAGCCACAGGCGTCAGCCACAGGCGTCAGCCACAGGCGTCAGCCACAGGCGTCAGCCACAGGCGTCAGTCACAGGCGTCAGCCACAGGTGTCAGCCACAGGCGTCAGCCACAGGCGTCAGCCACAGGCGTCAGCCACAGGCGTCAGCCACAGGCGTCAGCCACAGGCGTCAGCCACAGCCGTCAGCCACAGCCGTCAGCCACAGCCGTCAGCCACAGATGTCAGCCACAGGCGTCAGCCGTCACCACGTCTTCGGCCTCAGATGCCGCCAGTCACAGGGTCAGCAGTCACGGCGTCATCAAACCCAGATGCCTGATCAGTCACGTGGTTATCTGACTCAAATGACAACAGGAACAACGCAATCAGCAGGGGATGCTCTGATTGAAATGATCACCCCTGAAATTAAACCCACCGCAAGACCAGAGCAGTAGAAACCGCTCAACAAGCGGCTCAGCCGGACATAGCCAGATATCTGCATACATGGACTCAATATGTTGATCTCGGATGTCGAAAGAACCATGCACAGGTTTGTGTTCGATCTCATAGTGAATGCAGTGTTCCTATTGCACTTTGAAAGAACTGGGTGTTCCATGACACAAAATGAACGGTTGCATTGCACAGAAAGAAACAGAATTGCACATGACCATAGCATCCAAAGCTAACGCTACGTACAATACTAATGTCATAGCCGACATGCCGAACCCGAATATTTACGTTGGATAACATCGTTCTCCCGTTGCGATTGGACGCCAGCAAGCAGGAAGCCTTTGTTGCGGCAGAGCTGGTCGGCCTCAGGCTGACTCAGATACATGTCCTGATACAGGTAACAGGAACCGGCGTGTCTCACCACTCCTGCGGAGACCGGGCATCACAACATTAGGCGTGTCTCACCTCCTCGCGGGAACAACATAGGCTGTCCCCTCCCTGCGAGACGGGGCATCCCAACATTAGGCGTGTCTCACCTCTCCTCGGCCACCCTCTCACCACTCCTGCGGAGACGGGGCATCCCAACATTAGGCGTGTCTCACCTCTCCTCTAGAGTCGGGGGAATCACAACATTAGGCGTGTCTCACTACTCCTGCAGAGACGGGGCATCACAACATTAGGCATGTCTCACCACTCCTGCAGAGACGAGGAATCGCAACATTAGACATGTCTCACCGCTCCTCTAGAGTCGGGGGAATCACAACATTAGGCGTGTTTCACTTTCATACAGAGACGGGGCAGCACAACATTAAGAGAGTCTCCTCTCTCCTACAGATACGGGGCATCACAACATTAGGCATGTCTCACCACTCCTCTTGAGACGGGAAATCACAACATTAGACGATCCTCTCCACCCATAGAGAGATGGCACGTCACAACATTGGGCGTGTCTCTCCCCTTCTACAGAGACGGGGAATCACAACATTGGGCGTGTCTCTCCCCTTCTACAGAGACGGGGAATCACAACATTAAGCGTGTCTTTTCCCTCCTACGGAGATGGCGTGCCAAATCAGGTGTCTCCCCCGCCTAAAGAGACGGAGAATCACATTAGTTGTGTCTCTTTCCTCATACAGAGATGAGGCTCCACAACATTAGGTATGTCTCACCATCCCTCTAGAGACAGTAAATCACAGCATTAGGCGAGTCGCTCTACCCCTACGGAAGCGAAGCACATATTGGACGAATCCCACCACTTCAACAGATGCGGAACAACATATTATGCCTGTCTCTTCATTCTTACAGAAAAGCAACAAAACAGATGTTCCTCATTCCTGCAGAGGTGAGTCGCCACATTAGACTATACTACCACTCCTACAGAAACGGCTATATATTCTGAAGCCGGCGAAGTGATGAGCGTATGTTTCATATAATACTCCACAAACCATATTCTGAACGTTACGCCCGAATTATGTGCGGCTATGTTCAGGCCAATGGCGTAGCCAAGACAGGGGACACAGGGGCAGCCCCTAGATGGATTCGAGGGGACCTCCAGTCGATCGCTTCTGCAGGGGTCAACCAGGATGCAGAAGCGGAGATAACTCGCGAGATTGCGAAACCAAGGAATTGAAGTGAAGCTAGTAAATTGCATCAGAAGGTTCCCGAGACCTGAAGGTATCTACGCTGAGGGCTGGCAATGGTCGTGAAGGCAAGAGTACAAATATCCATGCTGAAAGCTGTCCTGAGAGTTGAAATGTCCGTGTTAGGTGTAGCGCACAGTCTAGACTCGAACAGACCATAACCCCTGAGGAATAAACATGCACTTGAGGCAAAGCAGGGTACCTGCAGACCAGGCAGGCCTAGGATGCTCCTGAGGTTTGAAAGGACGCCTCCGAGGGATGAACAGGGCCCCCTAAAGGCCAAAGAGTGAGGGGTCATCTCAGAGGTGAAATCATCCTGAGACGAGAGCTAGACAGTGATATCGAATACTCTGACGGGCCCAAAAACAGAAGGCCCTGATAAATGAAAAGGGCTCCCGGAGAGCATAAATGGCCTTGGGAGGAATAAGCTACATACACACAAACACTGACATACACACACACACACACACACACACACACACACATATATATATATATATATATATATATATATATATATATATATATATATATATATATATATATATATATATATATATACATATATATATACACATATATATATGCGCGTGTGTGTGTGTGTGTGTGCGTGTATGTGTGTGTGCGTGTGTGTCTGTGTGTGTGTGTGTGTGTGTGTGTGTGTGTGTGTGTGTGTGTGTGTGTGTGTGTGTGTGTGTGTGTGTGTGTGTGTGTGTGTGTGTGTGTGTGTGTGTGTGTGTGTGTGTGTGTGTGTGTGTGTGTGTGTGTGTGTGTGTGTGTGTGTGTGTGTGTGTGTGTGTGTGTGTGCTCCAAAAATCACGGGAGTTTTTGAAAATGGGAAAGGTTCCTAAGTACGGAGGGAGCCCTCTTTCAATGGCCTCCGGAACCAAATCGTCCCTATGCCACCAGCGGCGAACTTTGGATGGGCATCTTGGCTCGTAGCTGCCGACATAGGAGAGGTGCAAGTAATAACCTTCGCCAGTGTATATAATTTGCCACCTTCCCCGGTGCAAACGGGGTGGGGGTTGAAACAGTCCTAGAATTTCCAAACAAAGGACGCTAGCGACGTGGAGTAAACACCAGTGTGCTGCACGTGATGTAATCTCGCAATTGATACACGATTTTTATATGTATGGCCACTGATTGAACTTTCATTTCAGCTTACATGTCAATGATCCGAGGAAAATGAAATTACAAAAATGAAATCACAAAAATGAAATCACAAAAATGAAATCACAAAAATGAAATTACAATTATCACAACCGGTGCAGTGTGGAAAAGCAATACAGGATTCACGTTTGAAGTGTTCGGTATATGATCAGAATATTCCTGAGTATCTCGGAATGTTAACAATATGCAATTTGGTACATTTTAGCAAACACTCGATCCACATAGCTTTCATGGAAGTCTCCAACATGATGTCCAAAACACAGTTTTCTGGTGCCTAAGAGTAACAAATACACGACGAATTCGTTGTTAATGTTCATATTATCATCAAAGTGGCCCACAAGCGCATCAGATAACATCTCAAGTGAAGTTGAAATAATGACCCTGAAGGATCTTCCCAAGGCCAATGACATTCGTACACAGATTAGGGGAAGCCTCATCATAAAGCTATTCGTACACAGATTAGGCGAGTTTTTCATCATAATTGCACACCAAAAATTGTCCATTCAGGGGCAATGCGTGATGTCAGTTGCCGGTAATTCGAGATTTCGGCGAAACAATCTGACATGTTGGCACTTATGATGCTCCAACTGAGCAACTTGACCAGAAATACTTAAATGTATGCACAACCAGGTCGATAAATGATGCCCGTCAGCTACTCTATGCAGCTGCGTGCTCACTCCTTTTCCACTCCTTTGGAGTGTTGTGTGGGGGTGGTGGATCCAACCGTGAGCGGGGAGCTTCAACATGAACATGGATGGGAGAAAAACAATGCTCTGCTGACAAGTATAAGATGGCTCTTGATAGACGACCCGCATAGCAACAGATGACATGATCAAGTGTCGATTGTAATTAAATTGCAGGCATTCGTGTATAATTCGAAAATGTGATTTCACGCTGAACTAAGGTGAGCGATGTGTTCCCGAAGAATGTAGGTGTCAGTAAAGATGGAATAATTGGGATGGCATTCGTCGCAAAGCAAATGTCTGTTTCTTTGGTGCTTCGCACTTCTGTTCGACACATCATCAGGATGAACTGTAGCCATTATAGCAATACACCTGGACAGTCGCAGCTCACACGAAATATGCCTGGATAGTCACAGCCCACATGCAATACACCTGGGCAGTCGCAGCTCACATGCGATATACCTGGATAGTCGCAACCCACATGTAATATGCCTCGTCAGTTGCAGCCCACATGCAATATACCTGGACAGTCGCAGTCCACACGCAATATACCTGGACAGTCGCAACCCACTGTGTAAGATACCTGGATAGTCGCAGCCCACTGTGTAAGATACCTGGATAGTCGCAGCCCACTGTGTAATATGCCTGGATAGTCGCAGCCCACTGTGTAAGATACCTGGATAGTCGCAGCCCACTGTGTAAGATACCTGGATAGTCGCAGCCCACTGTGTAAGATACCTGGATAGTCGCAGCCCACTGTGTAAGATACCTGGATAGTCGCAGCCCACTGTGTAAGATACCTGGATAGTCGCAGCCCACTGTGTAAGATACCTGGATAGTCGCAGCCCACTGTGTAAGATACCTGGATAGTCGCAGCCCACTGTGTAATATACCTGGATAGTCGCAGCCCTTTGCACCAATTGCAGGTCGGCCATCAATGTGTGAGTCGCCGAAATGATCCCTGAAACACGATTACAACAGTGCGGTTATTCACTGTGGACACGCTAAGCTGGAGTATCCCTAATTATATAGTCCACTTAAGACATGCTATCGCTAGCTATGTGATCGCTTATTATTCAGTGTTTGTGGCGGTTGTTTTACGGCACGTCAACCGTTGAGTCATGTAGCGTCGCCAATCTCTCACGTCGATTGGTCGCGAACGAAGAGTAGCGACAGGTGAGACTCGAACCCACAATATTTCGGTCGTGAGACGGCCAACTTACTCCTGGACTACTCGTCCCCAAGTAGTTAGCGAATGTCCTAGCTTACCGCGTCATGTAGTACCTGAAGCGTGAAAAAAAAATTGGGAAAGAAATTGACTTCGTGGAAAGATGAGATAATTAGAGATGACCACAGGCTGCCGCTAATTCTATCAAACTGATGTGAACCGTTGACACCAGTGTCTCACCAGCCCCTCACCAGTCTCTCACCAACCTTTCACTATTCAACACCAGCCTCTCACCAGTCGACACCAGCCTCTTACCAGTCGATAACAGCCTCTTACCAGCCTCTTACCAGTCGACACCAGCCTCTCACAAGCCGATACCAGCCTCTCACCAGCCGATACCAGCCTCTCACCAGCCGACACCAGCCTCTCACCAGCCGATACCAGCCTCTCACCAGTCGACACCAGCCTCTCACCAGGTCGACACCAGCCTCTTACCAGTCGATAACATACTTTCACTATCCAGATACCAGCCTCTCACCAGTCGAAAGCAGCCTCTCACCAGTCGACACCAGCCTCTCACCAGTCGATACCAGCCTCTCACCAGCCGATACCAACCTCTCACCAGTCGACACCAGCCTCTCACCAGTCGACACCAGCCTCTCACCAGTCGACACCAGCCTCTCACTAGTCGACACCAGCCTCTCACCAGTCGATAACAGCCTCTCACTATCCGATACCAGCCTATCACCAGTCTAAACCAGCCTCTCACCAGTCGACACCAGCCTCTCACCAGCCGATACCAGCCTCTCACCAGTCGACACCAGCCTCTCACCAGTCGACACCAGCCTCTCACCAGCCGATACCAGCCTCTCTCCAGCCGACACCAGCCTCTCACCAGCCGATACCAGCCTCTCACCAGTCAACACCAGCCTCCCGCGGCATGAAGCGCAGCATGAGTTCTCGGTAGATATAGTTGCTGGATCGTCAGCACTGGCATGTACAAATGCAGTACTCCACTCTGTTTAATATTCATTGCGAATGTGTTGTACCACGGTGTACGCTGGCCCGGGTTCGACCCACCTCTGTGCCGACCCAGTTGCAGCATGCACGCCGCACCCCTCTACACACTGATTTCGCATCGTCTTTACACCTTTGGGTGTCGCTACTGAGTTTGTTCGGGTTGATCCAGCGCGCTGATCGGGTGAATTGTACATTGCTCATAACCCGTGGACGCCGTATGTTGCGGGCTCGAAACTGTACATCAGCTACACACCAACTCGAGATTTGCATGCCATTCGATTGTAATAGCCTTACGAATAGAATTAAAGCACGAGGGAAGAATACCCACTCAAACGGGCGCACAACTAGTTGCACAGCCACTCCTCGCACCTAGCAAGTGATCATCACATTGCCAATACAACAGGTAGACAGAATAAACCGCGCGCACAGCATCCAAAAGAGGACTGACATTTCAGTGCGAGGCACGGGTACAGCACACAACAGCGTGTTCAAGTGGTATACCGGGCCAGGGGCGGGGTGCAGGGGTGTACATGGGTGAGGGGGTGTACAGGGGTGAGGGGTGTACAGGGGTGAGGGGTGTACAGGGGTGAGGGGTGTACAGGGGTGAGGGGTGTACAAGGGTGAGGGGGTGTACAGGGGTGAGGGGGTGTATAGGGGGAGGAGGGTGTACAGCGGACCGCTCGGCGCTCACGCTATAGGCAGAGCGAGTCGCTGGCGGCGCGTCAGACGCAACACTCACGTGACAGGCAGAGCCAGCTGCGGAAACGGCATCTGACAGACGACGTCGCTCCAGTGTGTGGTGCACGGCGCGTCGCCCAGCGCGAACTGCGTGTCGCCCGGTTTTCTGTTGGTCTGCGACGTCAAGTGCAACGGTTTGCTCGTGAAGAGGAACGAGGTATCGCCACACGAAACAGAGCACCCACAGTGCCAGCATGGTGCATTAACTGCGCAGCAGCGCGATGAAGCTTCGTAAATGGCGTAGGAATGGCAAACGGAACAACACACGAAGCGATCGAGTTTCAACACAGCGTAGGTCGTGACGCATAGCCTCAACGGCTTTCGTCCGCTAATCCTGCAATCCTCGCCACCTTTCCACCAGCAGGGATGTCAGTTGGCTTGTGGGCACGTGGGCAAGGATATAGTTGGCTTCCCAGGCTAGTTCAGGCTTTTTGTCGCATAAACTCGGGAATGTTCGCGCTTAACTGTTCTGTCCAAAACTAATAGCCCAAGTGCGCTGAAACTGTTTAGTACGGCATTCCACAATATGCCGGGATGCTAACGACGAGCGACACGTTGCATGTCGACGCCTATGTCAAGGGCCAAATGAGGTCAAGATGTTGACCTTATTTCGTTGAATTCCAAAGCAATGCCACGAAATACTATCTTCTTGTACCTAGAGGAGTAAACGGACGCTACATTCAAATTCAGCATCAAAACTAACCCCAGAGTGATTAAAACAAACAAACAAACAAAAAGGTTATGAGGCGAAAGTGCCGAACTTACCTGAAATGACATTGGAAATATCGTTAACCTATGCCAACGCGTCCGAAGAGTCGCCCACCATCGTTCCAGATCCAACATTAGCTATTCAAAGGGAATACGTGGGATCAATTACCGATAATTACCGATTTCAGCGAAGATGGCCCAAAGTGTTCTTACTCGTGGAATCATTGCTCAGCGACCTCACGCAACATTTTCATATTTCTGATTCATCAGGTCGGCAAAGGAAGCCCCATCGACTACACCAAGCGACGCCACGCGAGGCAAGCTTACGCTCGTCTTTTTCCCGCGGTCACGGATACAACACCGGGATTGTTGCATCAACCGCCCTGTGTGGGTTGAGGATATTATTAATACCTCAGCCCACGCAGGGGTATCCAAACATCCTTTGCGGATTAGGACTAAAGGACATATTTTATGAGGACGGCAATGAACCCAGAATTCAGTTTTTCGGCATAAGAGCATGTCTGATTCTTAGTGTGACCAGCTGAGTCAATCAACAGTTAGGTATACTTATGTTTTGTGTTTTCTAAAAGCAAGAACAGTAACGTTCAGGAACGGGAAACAGGAAGGAGCTGCTCCATCTCCAGTTTTGGATATTTGCATAAGACCTGTAGTATTGGACGGGAAGGACGACTTCAGTGCTTCTTGCCACCCCCAGAACTCTAAGTCAACTCATATGCTTATATATTAATACGTTTTCATAATTAACTGTACATGCACTTTGATCTTACGCCGTGAGCATCTTGGAACACTTTCAGACTCATGTTCTTTTCAGCCGTGCACGCCCCGCTCGACATATCCCGGCGGTAGATATCACCTGCTTGATGAGTAGCAAACAGTTCTGGTCGACCTGGCCGCTCGGCTCGCCCTCCGCCCAGGCCCAGGGGCCGAGGGCGACCAGCGAACCGTCGTGCCAGCGGAACTCGCCGTCCATCGGCTCGTTCGTGCCGCCCAGGAAGAACGGAGCCATCAGACTGGCCCTGGGCAGGAGACCTGCGGATCCACGGGCGCGTTACCGTCGCGCGCGGACGGCGTCGGAGCAGCACGAGCCACCGCTGGCCAGGAGCCGGCCGTGGGTATTCCGTCCGCTCGCGGCACCGCAGAAGAGCTGTGGACTTGTGGGACATGTGCTGCATGAGAGAACATGTGGGGACCTCACGGTCAGCCAGCCTGGGCTAGCTATAACGACAGACGGTGTTAAATGATGATGCAGTCTTCAACACGATGGATGTGGTTGGCATTTCTGCTATGTACGATGCTGTGGCTTCAGTCACATAGCTAAATAGCTAAGAGGTGCGATCCCAGCCAGCTGTGTTAAGGCGGGGGAAGCGTGTCTCCAATTTTGTATTGAACAAAATTAAACAGCTTTTTCCCACCAATTTCCATGAATTCTTCATGATTCATCTGAGCTAAACATACAGCGAAGGACGAAGTTGACATTGCAAAGCATGACCGTGACATGCACATCGTTACGGAACAGAGCCAGCTCAGCAATAAATGCAGAAAGAAACGAGATAAAGAACGGAATAAAGCAAAAACCATGTGAATGGTTCGCATGCTAACGATTTGCTACGTCAACTGAACAGCACAGCATGCCTCTGCTCGAAGGTCGAATAACTTGCAATGAACGCCACACAACTAAAACTGACAGTGCTGCTACATGCTCGTACCTTCAATGAATCTCATGTCGTCTACAGTTCTGGGAATGGAAAGATCAGCGGATGGGTCGATTTCATAGCACGCTTGCCGGGACTCCTGGAACTGCCTGGGCTCTCCCTGGAGTGCACGATAACAGCCGCGACCGTGGCGACGCCAGCCGGGCAAGCAGCGAACTGGTGGCCCGCTAGTGGCGCCATCTGCGCTGGCGACCGGATCCGCGCCAGCGATGAATGAATCAAACGCATCTTGAGTTGCCGATATCTGGAAAACGAACGGCATCTGTATGGTGGCGTAGTAGGAGGTGGTGGGGTAGTAAGAGGTGGTAGCGTAGTAAGAGGTGGTAGCGTAGTAAGAGGTGATAGCGTAGTAGGAGGCGTCAGGTGAGTTAACTGCCCGGACAGCATACGATTTTTCATGTTAATCATCGCAACTCGGTTCAATTAATGTGGGTCTTTCGTACCGGAGTCGGCATCGCTGGGGTCCCCGGGGTTCACCCTTACTGGATAAGGACTTGTGTTTGCTTATAATGCGCTTTGTAGGCATGCAACGCCCTTGGTTTGATAGTGACGCCCTTGGTTTTTCACCCTCACCCTATAGAATCCACAGAGTTAACACCCCACTCGCAATCAACTCTTGGACATCACCATATGACGAGACGAAGGGAAATGTCCCCAAAATTATTCAAGCTTAGCATTGCGACTCTTAACCATCCGACCAGATTCTCACACCCATCGCGAGGGAGGGGAGGTGATAGAAACCCCCTCTAATATCCAAACTAAGCGTCGCACGCAAACGAATGAGGTGCTATGGGAAAGCGCTCGATGAGTAAGGCCAGACACCACCCGAAAACAAATTTCCTTCGAAGGTGACGTCACTAGGGGCCTAGATTTTCATCACTCACATCATGTTTTTGGCTCTGTGGAGTTCATTTCGGGGGATATTTGAAGAAAAAATATTTGGAATCAGAAAATAATAGCCAAATCGATCAGGACCACAACGATTTTTGCAAGCCCAAAAATTAACGTTATATTTCTTTTATCTTCAAAATTTGGGTTCAAGTTTTTTTAAATAAATTTTCCCTTTCTAATGGGAAGAGCGAATAGAAAACGTTGTTTGAAGTCAATTTGCTCAATAAAAATGATTACTTTAGCCATAATTTTTCATTTAAACTCCAATAAGGAAATATGCAAAACTAGTGAGTAATTTGTTTTTTTTTTAAATGAAAAATTCATGTCGTGCGTTTTGTTTCATCTCAAAATATTAGCAAACGCTGAAAGTTTCATTTAAATATCTGCATCCGTTCAAACGTGACGACTGGTTTAACTTCTTTGGAGGTGACCTCACTTTACCTAGACTAACTCGATGACCCTATATGACCGTGCTTCAAAAGTTTGACACAACATGCCAAATTGATGTGGAAAAATGTATGCCAAATTTCGGCGCGCTGCAGCGCGCCGTTCTTCCCTCTCCGCGAAAAACCTCAGGGAGGCGGTTGAAGACCCCCGAGACGGCGCGGGTTTATTAAGTTGGATGGAAAATATCGATATAAACCCAACGTTTTTCATGGAAATTTCATGGCGAGATTCTTGGCGCTTGCCCTCCCACGTTCCTAACGTGGAATATCTTATCCCGGCAACAATAATGGCAAGCGTTCTGGAGCGCGCGAGCGCAGAACTGCTCATATGAGGTTTGTCGACATCCTGCAAAAATCTACTGATCAACATCAAATTCAATCAAATGGCAGCCCAGGCAATGCATTTGGAGCCTCTCCAGTCATTAAATGTGAACATAGCAGCATCCAAACTTGCCATGTGAAGTTAAGCTGTCTTGCATGGTCCGAGCTTTGAAGAAAAAATATTGGGAGAGCTCAGCAACGCTGGGCCATTGGTGACCATTCCAAGGTGACCATTTCAAGATGCATTGGATGGGCTCCCACACATGCATCATGTTTAACTATGTAATTATATTTGTACGCCCTATCATGGACCATTCCCACGCCTTAGCATTACTGAGAGGGAGAGGGGAGGGTGCAGTCTAGTTACCTCAGATGGTGGTCCAACAATCGTAAAGATCCCTTCCCTCAGACAAATTTGCTCAGTAGAGGCCCCGCCCAACAGCTTTTATATCACCTAATTGAATACAACCACATGCAAAAGTAGAGCACGACGCTGACCTGTTTGAGGGTAACAGCACTCAGAAGAAGGAGGAAGCCGAGGTTGTCAGATGCCATCTCGTTCTTCTGATCTGCTCCCAGATGATGCAGAAGTTCCAGGCGCCTAGCTTGAGACAGAAATCCTCGGCAGCTCGGCAGGTCTTCGCCGGCCGATCTGAGACAGCGGACTGAACCCAGCACGTGACAGCACGTCGCTGGCACTGCGGCAATTGTCAACATTTCAGCATTGTTTAACCTTTGGCAACATGTCGTTTCGGCCCTGTCCAGCTTCCATTGACAATTGAATGGAAATTACGTCACAGAGCATCGGCACCCACCGCTCCGACCACCGCAACGGACGACTGTCGTACAGGAAGGCTGCGGTTGACGGGGAGGGGCAAGCGCACCATGTCTCCCGAACCATCCAGTGAGATGTACCTTCTACCTGAAGGAGGGGTAAGGTGGGATACTTAAAGGGTACGTGGGGAGGGGATGGCATGAGAACGACATTTCATATGGGGTTAGAAATAATTGATTCTAGAAAAAAATATAGTTCCGGCATTAATTTTTGCTAAATCTGGTCCATGTGGCCACCGTGCCGTTTTTTAAATATTCTAACCAATGTCAACTCCGACTGGCCGTGCCCTGAAATCCTCAGATATGTCCAGCTTAGATACTTCTACTAAGCTCGCTGATTCAGCACTGACGTTTCTAGAAATGTGCTGCCGTTCCTTTTCGACACATGTGAGTTTCACTGAGCGCGTTCAACCAATATTTGAGACGCTCGACAAAATATGCTGGGGAAGTTCTAGGGAGGTAGAAGTCATATGGGTTAGTATCCTTCATCTTTAAATTCTTGTCAATATTATACATGGAATATAGTTCCGCCATTGACCATGTTCCACCATGTTCAATGAGATCCACACCGCACGTGCCAGGGCACCGAGTTGGCCTGATGGGTAAAAAAAGCTGGGTCCAATTGGTAAAAATGGAAACATACATGGATCCACAGTACATACTAACACCTTGGCGCGAAAAAGCGACTTTTCAAAGTCATTTGTGCTTGAAAAAGGTATGCGCTCAGTCAGGATCACTAGTGGATACATAGGAAAGGGGGAGGGGGTATATCCCAAACGTTTGTGGGCATACGTCACCTACAATTATATTTAGGTATCCATGTATTGCAACAACATCAATGGAAAATAAATACACCTTATGCACCAAGGCATGGCTATCCAAGACGTTTGGTGGATTTTTTTTTTTTTGTTTCAAACGATTTCACTGGCGGATGTAGTTTGGGAACACATTGACTATTCCTCCCTAAAGGCCGATTTTTGTTAACCTGCATGAGGGTTTTTGTATGCTTCTGAGTGGGCATTTACCCCCAATGTTTGTTTTCCCCCGCCAATAACTTCAACGTTTAACATGACACCATATAGAACGTGCTCCTCAATGTATTTGTGCTCACCCATTGTCGCCACGTATATGCTTCCCTCAGCCCAATATTTTTTTTCCGAACTAAACTCCCTTTCTCGGCTGAATGAAGTGGCAGTTTCCGCACCCGAACTATCCAATAGTACCGGACACTGAGCGGAAGTGTGCATTGCACTGCGCAGTACGACAAGCATACACATGAGGTGCTGAACTATTCACAGAGCGGTGGCGGTGGATTTGTGCCTTAGGTCGCGTCGACTGCGTTGGTCATTTTGCGGTCAGACTTGTGCTCGACTCAAGTTGAATCGAGAATCGACTCATGAATCAATTGTTTTTGGATGAGTCATGAGTTGGATCATTCTTTTCCCCAAAATATATATTTAGTCGTGAGTTCAATCACATCTTTCTGAAAATAAAAAGAATCTTTAAGAAATTAGAAGTCGAATCATGAGTCATTCATCCAAATATCATATGTGGGCAGTGTACACTGAATCATATGACTCATGAGTCTGTCACCAGTGAGTCAGATCTGAATCGATTAAAATTTATGTCAGTCCGTTTGAAACGCGAGTTGAATTAGAGCTCAAGATCTACGAGTTACATGTGAGTCAACTCGAAACAATTAAGTCGAGCACAAGTCTGTTCGCGGTAGAATTCTTCGAGAAGGCCGATATCAGTGGAATTTTCATTATTTTGACAGTGGCATTAATGTGAGTTTGGCAAGTTATCCATTTTGTTTCAAATGGCAAGTATTGTGTTTATGTACTTAGAATCGTGCTTTCTATGAAGGAAGTGGTTACTGTTGACTGCCTCTTCCAGACTTGTACTCGACTCAATTTTTTTAATCGACCTACATGTGATTCATATATTTTGAGATCTGATTCAACCCACGACTCAAACAGCCTGACATACATTTGAATCGACTCAGATCCGACTCAGTGGTAGCAGACTCATGAGCCCTATGATTTAGTATGCGCTGCCCATACATGCTATTTGAATGATTGACTCATGATTCGACTCATTTTTAAAAATGTGATTCAACTCACGACTCAAAATATATTTTGGGGAAAAAAATCGATTCAACTCATGACTCATCCAAAAACGATTAATTCATAAGACGATTATCGATTCAACTCGAGTCGGGCACAAGTCTGGCCTCATCAGGATTATCCGAAACGATTTGTACTTTGAAAAGCTTAGATTTAGCGTCCACATTTACGACCATGGCTGAGGAATGCCACGAGGCAGGTGCGACCCACGCATCATCAATGTTGCCCATACTTGGCAGGGGACCAATGGGCATTGACTGCAAATAATAGCATGAACCCAATTGTCACACCAACTTTGATCGCCACCCTCCACTCAAATTTACCACCATCAACACAGGTGATGCAAGTCAGCTCGCCATAGAGCATCTTTTCGATGGATAAATATGTGATACGTTTTGACACCAGAAGAAGCTATAGAACGATGAGAATAATTTTTTCCTGGAAGATATCATCACGAATGTGCCAAATTAGGTCCATGCGACCTTACCCCTATATCGGTAAAGTTGGTAGTGACTAAAGCCCCGCAACATCCGACGGATTACCACATGCGGACATTTGAAAATGTTACTCCTCCACAAGACGACAGTTGAGATTTCCGACAATATTTCTCCCTGCCTAAGGTGCGGCAGCCACCATACGGGCGTGACGAAGCTTCTGCTGAACGTTTTTGTGCTGGCTTAGGTCTATAATAGCTAATCGCAAAATAGCTTCGGTACCATTGCAAATCCAAAACCATTGCAATGGCTACAAGTGGAAAATATGATGTATACCTGCGCATACAGATAGTTTCCGAGGTGCTTTCTAACAAGGATCTGCAGTCCTCACGATGGCTAGATGTAGCCATGTTTTTATCGACAAGTGGTGGTATACAGCTGAGCCATCGCAGGTGACATACCAACAGCAGCACTAGTGGTGGTATACAGCTGAGCCATCGCTGGTGACATACCAACAGCAGCACTAGTGGTGGTATACAGCTGGGTCATCGCTGGTGACATACCGACAGCACCACAAGTGGTGGTATACAGCTGGACCATCGCAGGTGACATACCGACAGCAGCACTAGTGGTGGTATACAGCTGGGCCACCGCAGGTGACATACCGACAGCAGCACTAGTGGTGGTATACAGCTGGGCCATCGCAGGTGACATACCGACAGCAGCACTAGTGGTGGTATACAGCTGAGCCATCGCAGGTGACACACCGACAGCACCACAAGTGGTGGTATACAGCTGAGCCACCGCAGGTGACATACCGACAGCAGCACTCGTGGTGGTATACAGCTGTGTCATCGCAGATGACATACCGACAGCACCACAAGTGGTGACATACAGCTGAGCCATCGCAGGTGACATACCCACAGCACCACAAGTGGTGGTATACAGCTGGGCCATCGCAGGTGACACACCGACAGCAGCACTAGTGGTGGTGTACAGCTGAGCCATCGCAGGTGATATACCGACAGCACCACAAGTAGTGATATACAGCTGAGCCACCGCAGGTGACATACCGACAGCAGCACTAGAGTCGAGCAGTCGGTGCTGAACATTGAGTTAACTGATTACTACTGATTACTGTCAAGTGTCAGGATCGATTGATAATTCGCCACCGCCGCCCCGGCCATGGTGGACATACCACCACATGCCATCCACTTGATCGGTCAGGTCACGAAGCGGCGCCCCTGGCGGACAGTAGGTCAGGTCAGAGTGGCCATTGTTGCACCGCACGGCAATGCATTGTGACACACCGGTACGACCGTGGCCCTTCAGCGGTGCCGGCTGACCCAGATGACGCAACGCAGCTTGTGGGCACGAGGAAACGCTGTTCAAGCGGTCCACCCCCCCCCCCCCCAGGGAGGATAGGCCACGTGACGACATCGAGCGTTCTACTAATGAACATGCGATGGCATTAACACAATAGCGACCGAACAGCAGCACAACGGTCCGATATGACTCGTGCGGCTCCCACCTCCCGGCCGAACACCACCACCACCCGCACATCCAGCCCCACCACCTCCCGGCCGAACCCCACCACACCCCACCACCTCCCGGCCGAACACCACCATATCCCGCACATCCAACCCCACCACACCCCACCACCTCCCGGCCGAACACCACCATATCCCGCACATCCAACCCCACCACACCCCACCACCTCCCGGTCGAACACCCACCATATCCCGCACATCCAGCCCCACCACACCCTACCACCTCCCGGCCGAACACCACCATATCCCGCACATCCAACCCCACCACACCACACCACCTCCCGGCCGAACACCACCATATCCTCGCACATCCAGCCCCACCACACCCCACCACCTCCCGGCCGAACACCACCATATCCCGCACATCCAACCCCACCACACCCCACCACCTCCCGGCCGAACCCCACCATATCCCGCACATCCAGCCCCACCACCACCCGCACATCCAACCCCACCACACCCCACCACCTCCCGGCCGAACCCCACCATATCCCCCAGTCCGAACCCCACCACCACCCGCACATCCAACCCCACCACACCCCACCACCTCCCGGCCGAACCCCACCATATCCCGCACATCCAGCCCCACCACACCCCACCACCTCCCGGCCGAACCCCACCATATCCCGCACATCCAACCCCACCACCACCCGCACATCCAACCCCACCACACCCCACCACCTCCCGGCCGGACCCCACCATATCCCGCACATCCAACCCCACCACCACCCGCACATCCAACCCCACCACACCCCACCACCTCCCGGCCGGACCCCACCACATCCCGCACATCCAACCCCAACCACCACCCGCACATCCAGCCCCACCACACCCCACCACCTCCCGGCCGAACCCCACCATATCCCGCACATCCAACCCCACCACACCCCACCACCTCCCGGCCGAACCCCACCATATCCCGCACATCCAGCCCCACCACCACCCGCACATCCAACCCCACCACACCCCACCACCTCCCGGCCGAACCCCACCATATCCCGCACATCCAACCCCACCACCACCCGCACATCCAACCCCACCACACCCCACCACCTCCCGGCCGAACCCCACCATATCCCGCACATCCAGCCCCACCACACCCCACCACCTCCCGGCCGAACACCACCATATCCCGCACATCCAACCCCACCACACCCCACCACCTCCCGGCCGAACCCCACCATATCCCGCACATCCAACCCCACCACCACCCGCACATCCAACCCCACCACACCCCACCACCTCCCGGCCGGACCCCACCATATCCCGCACATCCAACCCCACCACCACCCGCACATCCAACCCCCACCACACCCCACCACCTCCCGGCCGGACCCCACCATATCCCGCACATCCAACCCCACCACCACCCGCACATCCAACCCCACCACCACCCGCACATCCAACCCCACCACACCCCACCACCTCCCGGCCGGACCCCACCATATCCCGCACATCCAACCCCACCACACCCCACCACCTCCCGGCCGAACCCCACCATATCCCGCACATCCAGCCCCACCACACCCCACCACCTCCCGGCCGAACCCCACCATATCCCGCACATCCAACCCCACCACACCCCACCACCATCCGGCCGAACCCCACCATATCCCGCACATCCAGCCCCACCACACCCCACCACCATCCGGCCGAACCCCACCATATCCCGCACATCCAGCCCCACCACACCCCACCACCTCCCGGCCGAACCCCACCATATCCCGCACATCCAACCCCACCACACCCCACCACCTCCCGGCCGAACCCCACCACCACCCGCACATCCAACCCCACCACCACCCGCACATCCAACCCCACCACACCCCACCACCTCCCGGCCGAACCCCACCACCACCCGCACATCCAGCCCCACCACACCCCACCACCTCCCGGCCGAACCCCACCATATCCCGCACATCCAGCCCCACCACACCCCACCACCTCCCGGCCGAACCCCACCATATCCCGCACATCCAACCCCACCACACCCCACCACCTCCCGGCCGAACCCCACCACATCCCGCACATCCAGCCCCACCACACCCCACCACCTCCCGGCCGAACCCCACCATATCCCGCACATCCAACCCCACCACACCCCACCACCTCCCGGCCGAACCCCACCATATCCCGCACATCCAACCCCACCACCACCCGCACATCCAACCCCACCACCACCCGCCAACCCCCCACCACCTCCCGGCCGAACCCCACCATATCCCGCACATCCACACCCCCACCACCACCCCGCACATCCAGCCCCACCACCCCACCCCGCCGACACCACCCAACCCCACCACACCCCACCACCTCCCGGCCGAACCCCACCATATCCCGCACATCCAACCCCACCACCACCCGCACATCCAACCCCACCACACCCCACCACCTCCCGGCCGAACCCCACCATATCCCGCACATACAACCCCACCACCACCCGCACATCCAACCCCACCACACCCCACCACCTCCCGGCCGAACACCACCATATCCCGCACATCCAGCCCCACCACACCCCACCACCTCCCGGCCGAACCCCACCATATCCCGCACATCCAGCCCCACCACACCCCACCAGCTCCAGGTCGAACCCCACCACCACCAAGCCGAACCCCACCACCACCAGGCCCATCCCCATCATTGTACATTGAAATAACTGGGGAAATTCGCATCTGCTGCCATAATCATGTTCCGAAGAACCAGGGGTTATTTTGCGACGCGGGCTTGCTAGATCACGTCACGTCGCCAGCCTCAGACACCGACTGATCGCGGGCGGACCCTGTTCGAATCCGGTGTTTGAATTCGAGCCCTCAACCAAGTGGTTATGAGTGGCCACCGACTTAGCCACAGTGATTATCAGTATTTAAGGCTGCAATTCAACAATTAAGGTAGCCCACAATTTGAGAGCTTACCCACCCGCAAGAGAGGTCGCTGTCACCTGCTCCATTTCAGCCACAATTGAACTCACGGCGAAGTAAGTATCCTCCTTAGAGACATTGCAGTGAAAATTATAATTTCAGAAATGTTTTTAGGTGGTTCATACATTTCCAAGTCAGTATGTTAGATATGATCCTCATTACCGAGCATCGTTCCAAATATATGTGAGTTCAGAATTATGCACACTTATTGGCTTGCTTCGTCACTCCAGACCGTGCTGTTCCCCAAGAACATTCGGGTTCTCAGGACCAGCCAGTTTCCCAAGACCACTTGGCTGCCCAGACCGTGAACCTCCCCTAGACATTTCCACCCTCTAAGACCGTTCGGTTCACAGGACCGTGAGCCTCCCCTAGACATTTCCACTCTTTAGGACCGTTCGGCTCCCAAGACCGTGAGCCTCCTCTAGACATTTCCACTCTCCAAGACCGTTCGGCTCCGAAGACCGTGACCCTCCCCAGATTACACGGCTGTCTTCAGCAATGCATGCTTTCACGGACTGATTAACATGTTGCGCGTGACGCTCACATCCCTCATCACAAACACCGTGCGGTTATTATAAGCTACCAAAGGGTTGAGACCCGGTTGCGAAGCTATTATTTTCTTCTGGCGAGCAAGGAAAACTGTTGGACTTCGGTCATCCATAATACACGGCAAAATATGACGGATGGGACAGGCAGAAAGGCAAAAGTAGAATGTTCATCAGATCGAGTTTTAGGGCGCTTTGATCAAAGCGTGATCATTTATCATGCTCATCAGATCGTCTTCATGACATCTTCCCCATGCTCGTTTCTGTTACAGCAACAAAGCAAACAGCTAATCCAGTTTCCAGCTTGCTTGCTTTTCAGTATTAACACTCGCACGTCGGCAGTCCGCGCCAACTTCGCACACCCGGGGGGGGGCAGATGTCTGCCCCTGACCTAAAATTCCCCGGGGTTAAAAATGTTTGAGGATATGCGGAAAAGACTAATGTGCGGCCATGCGAGGTTTATCTGCCTCCGGACGTGCGCGTACTAGAGAGGGCTGATCGACGGATTTGGTGGAAAACTGGTTGCGTGTCTAGAGTGCAACCAAAAACGGCCATTGTGGTCCGTAGTTCCACTGATCTTTTATCTTTATGTCTACTGAATTAAATATGACCCATAGCATAAGACAACATACAATTAACTTAAACACGGATGGTTAATGCACGACGTGAGTAGGCATGTGCCACGCACGAGATCCGGCGCACAGTTAAATGGCCATCCTTTTTCGAAATGTGCCAAAGATGGACAGCATGAGCAGTCCTGTGTATTTGTCGCTGAGCGGAGTTGAAGTGCAATAAGTTGGGAAATTTGGTAGACGGAACGCTTTAAACAGCGAGATACCGGAAGAGAATACATTGTAACTACAAGGTCCTCTCGTCTCCACTGTTCACTTGTGATTCATAAACGGCTGAGTTTTCCGACCGATTCATATTCTCTGGCCGACGTACTCTGGCGAGCTGAACAAACTTTTTTCTTAACATTTACCGCTGCTCCTGAAACAAGTCACCGCCCATCTCAATGGTCAGCTGGCGTGGATCGTTACGTCACTGATTCATCTTTGTTAAGTATATGAGATACTATTTAACCAGCGCGCCAACATGTATTTCGAATATTGCTTCGCCGAATTGCATAGCCCATTTAAATAATAGATTTCACTGCGTTAGACGTATATTGCATATTTGACTTCACATGCATTCATAGAACCACACCAGGAAGACTACTGTGAACCTCTGGAGATGACTACTGATGAAGGCAGACTACCTCGTCAAAAAGCCTACAGAAGTGAGTAGGTTCCATCACATATCTCATCTTCAATTTCGTTTAACTAGAATGATTTTCCAGTTATTAATGCACCGCCGAAGACCACGCTAACATCTGGCACTGATCGAACGATCACAGACGCGTGATCACATTCAAGTGCAAAAAGAAGCGATACCGCTAATTATCAAAGTTCGTACCTTCACAACGTCTTTACGCTTTCGCCCCCAATTCACCACACAACTACACGCATCATTCCTTCACCTGTAGAAACACTGCCCACCGTTCTCCCCACGAATGACCAACGGAGAGATAACCCTGAGATCGGCCGGCCCAGAGCAGTGCTGCGATCCGTGCACGCTCACCAAATGGTGAACCGTAGTCAACAGTTGGCTCTACAACTTTACGACTATTGCGACTATATCGGTAGCTGAGATGTCACCCGTCACTACCACGCAATAAATACAATAAACAGATGCAAATGAAATTGAAGTGCAAATGCTATACTTATATTTTCAGAAGTTATTACTTCCCAAGCCAACACAACCAGCAGACGAAACTACACATGCTTTGCCAGTACGCCAGATCTCCGGAGCAGAAAAATGCAAGAAAAATACACTGAAGTACAATCTACTAAGTCACACTGAAACACAGTTATAGAGGAGACATATTCTCCGCCACAGTGCCTTGGCACAACCATAGCCAGGCACTTAAACAAAATATAAAATGAGCTATACGACAGACAGCTATAAACTGCTGTGGATGATGGCGTTGATGACGGTAACATGAATGCTTGCCATCCAGGCAATACTGTGCTCAATGTTGAGGAAATCCTCCTCACACCACAGCCGACTATCGGCCGTTCCTCCTGCAATACCGGTGTATTAAATACGCTCACGTTGCAATGTGTGAATAGCTATGGCTGCAACAGACTCATCCAATTATTCTAGCAATTCTGAGTCCACTGGCGCAAACATCCCTAAACTTAGATTTTGCCTACGGTTCGCACACGAAGCATGCACATCTATGCTTCTATAGTTTGAGCCATTTTAATATTTCGAAAACTAGTGAAGAAAACGAAATCAACCTGCATCTCTTATGAATCATCTGGACAAGAAAAGTCGTTCGCAATAAAAATTGGGTGAGGTGCGACCCATACTGTGAACGTCATGTTCATTTCAAAACTACGTATGTTGGCCTTTCTCAACTTATAGACACTGATGTCCCATACGGCCTTTAACCAAGTTCATAAAGAAGCGTACATGAAAAGTTAATCCTACACAAACTGTACGGTCTCTCGGTGTTGCGTTAATCATGCAAGGTGGCGAAACAAATGAAATAGGAACACGACAGTCACGTTTCAAATTTGCATAAGTACAGCAAATTGGGCGGCATGGCATTGCGGTGGTAGGTTCATACCACGTAATGTCCTGCGTAGATGCACCCACCATTCAATTGCAAAAACTGCAAATGCCAGCGCCGAGCATGCCTGCGCGGCCACGACAGTCGGTACCGTTTGGGCGCGGGTGTCCGCCGGCACACCACACGTGTCCGGCGGCATCAGCACATGTGCCGCCCAAGTCAGCCGACCATTCCCGCACACCACACGTGTCCGGCGGCATCAGCACATGTGCCGCCCCAGTCGACCGACCATTCCCGCACACCACACGTGTCCGGCGGCATCAGCACATGTGCCGCCCAAGTCAGCCGACCATCCCCGCACACCACGCGTGCCCCGCGGCATCAGCACATGTGCCGCCCCAGTCAGCCGACCATCCCCGCACACCACGCGTGCCCCGCGGCATCAGCACATGTGCCGCCCCAGTAGGCCGACCATTCCCGCACACCACACGTGTCTGGCGGGCATCAGCACATGTGCCGCCCCAGTCAGCCGACCATTCCCGCACACCACGCGTGTCCGGCGGCATCAGCACATGTGCCGCCCCAGTCGGCCGACCATTCCCGCACATCACACATCCGCCCATCCCACCATCCCCGCACACCACACGTGCCCGCGGCATCAGCACATGTGCCGCCCCAGTCAGCCGACCATTCCCGCACACCACACGTGCCCCGCGGCATCAGCACATGTGCCGCCCCAGTCAGCCGACCATTCCCGCACACCACTTTGGGGGTCACAATGTCCCCCCATCGGCCGACCATTCCCGCACACCACACGTGTCCGGCGGCATCAGCACATGTGCCGCCCCAGTCAGCCGACCATTCCCGCACACCACACGTGTCCGGCGGCATCAGCACATGTGCCGCCCCAGTCGGCCGACCATTCCCGCACACCACACGTGTCCGGCGGCATCGGCACATGCGCCGCCCCAGTAGGCCGACCATTCCCGCACACCACCGCCGTCCCGCCGCGCCGCCGACGCGCGACACGGGACAGCCGCCCCGAGGCCGAGCTGTGGCGACGGGCGCGCGCCGTCCCAGCCGGTCACAGCTCGTCCCGCAGCGCCTCTGGCGGCGGGTCGCGTAGACACGAGTCCTGGCCGGCCGACAGCACGTGGCGACTGCACAGGTACGTGGCCAGCGGCACCGCCTCCTGGTACTGGTCGTACCACCGCTCCACCACGTCCTCGTACTCCTCGATCAGCGAGTCGCACTGTGAATCGGCCACACGGTGCGGGTGAGGAGCGAGCGATGGAAAGGTGGCGCCATTTTCCGTGCGCTACACATTGGTGGTAGTTATTGGTTTTACGGCACGTCGACCGTTGAGTCACGTAGCGTCGCCAATCTCTCACACCGATTGGTTGCGGGCGAAGAGTAGCGGCAGGTGAGGCTCGAACGCACAATCTTTCGATGGTGAGAGGGGCAACTTTCCCCGAAACTACTCGTCCCCAGAGCGCTACACATTAATGGCTCAGCAGGCGTGGAATACAATAAAGGATCGAAGTTTGTCAGTTATACCCATAGTTCGAGATCTCCGGCGGGGCGGTGCGGGCCCGAATCCACTTGGGTTAGTAACCTGCTGACGTCAGTTTCTCATTTTATCCATTCAATCTGAAAATAAGTCTTGCAAATAAGGACTATGACCTACTTGCTTCGAGAGACATTTCCAGTCATTGCTACAACAAACAGATCGTTGAGTGCAAGCAGCACATCGCTTTGCGGTTAGCACCACAAACAAAAGACTGAGTAGCTAGAGTGAACCAAAACGTTTATGAGAAGTAAGCAGAATTATCCATGCTTAAGACATTGCCCACCGAACACAATTCGAGTTTACCCGTCCACGAGAGGCGGCGTGTTGTGACATACACCATTTGAATCACAATTTAACCCAAGACGCACTATCAGACAGGGACAGTGTTGGATTTTCACTTTTCGGTCTTGGATTCGGAGTGTATAATTTTTTGGCTTGACAAAGTATGGAGTGTATAATCTTGAGAAGCACTATGTTATATGGTGTATAATTTCCCAGTTTGCCAAATTATGGGGTGTATATTGAAGCACCAAGTAACTGAGTATATGCATTTTATAAATAACGAAGTGTATACATTTTGAAAAATGCTGTGATGTTTTCTGGAATGAAGAATAAAAACCCAGGGGCCTCGGAAGCTTAGATGGTGGAGCGTGGGACTCGAATCTCGCGGCCGGCGGCATTTGCAGAGTCCACCCACGACCAATCGGTGTGATATAGGTTGGCGACGCTATACAACCTTGCGGTTGAATGCGTCGTAAAATAACCCGATAATTTTTATTATTGAAGAATAAAACGCCTTCAAGTCATTTGTTAGGTTCTTATCATAGTGTCTCACAGACAGCCAGATGGGGTCCACCACACATCGTCGTCTGAAGTCATCCACGTTACGTGAATGACTTATAAGGCAACTTCCTGAGCAATGGTAGAGAAAATAATCACAAAAGTATACTTATTCGATTTCAACCAAGTTCATATATCAATACCTGCCACTCCTAGGATACCAACACCGCACAACTAATACAAATTCACAACATACCGAGAGAGCAGGACGTTCGTGCACCGACTGGGTCTAAAATGGGAGGGTCTACAATGTTACTTCGGGATATGGGTTTCGGAATATATAATGGTTTAAGGAAAGTTTACTAAAACAATCCGTCTAAAATATTTTATTCTCTCGACGATTAAATTTTATTTCTTTCAAATGAGATAGCTGAAAAATATTCAAGTCAATTCTTATTAATATTAAATATATTTCGATGAACTTTTTGGTTCATGTCTGGAATGCTTAGTGGAAGCAAGGAATGACTTGGAAGGCTGAAAAGCGACTAGACGCACGGGCAAATTGCCGCTGGAAAACAGACTATCGTCACGGACAAGCGGAAATTAGCGTCTCATTTCGCACCATGATTGCTATGAAATACCAAAAATTGAAAATAAGTTAGAGAAAACTGCCAAGAGAATTACAGGGAACTTTTTCTCAATTAATAATAATCAGGATTATGGGAAGAAATTAATCATTGGATCAGAATGAGGTTTATAAGAGTGTAGAGGATTAGGTCAACACACGTAAATCTGAATTTGTCCGGAGTGGGGAAACCTCGCAGTCGGAGTGGCATGAATACTATTCCCGCTTGTTGATGAAATTCGGAAACAAAAAAAGTCATGAAAAAAGTCATGAAATCGAAAGAAGATGAAATTTCTGGTTCTATGGATCTTCATTTTTGAGCAAAGTGTTAGCAGGTTTTAGGAACGTTTTGGTACCATTACGGCAATTTTCATGGGGAAAATCCTCCAGATATCTTTTATGTATATCGCTCCTGACTGCTTAATAATATAAATATGAACGGTTTTATCCATCCCAATTGATGCAGAACATATCATTCTCCAAGGAACCAAGAATAAATGCATTATCCTTGGCTTTTCGTGGCAATGGTTTAAATAGCTCCGGCCGGAGTGGGAGACGGAGAGCGGTGAACTCATTGAATCCAAGAACGGACCATCCTACGCGGTCGGGCTGGTAAAGGTGAATTCCTATATTTGGTTAGCGGAGCGTAGTGGTTTTTTTATTCAACGAAGGATTTTCTTTAAAGCTCTTCGCTGGAATTGACTGCGTGTTTGGCTCGAGGTATGAGAGTTTGTAATATCTGACTTTGTAGGTACCTACCTACTTACATATATCAAATATCTTCGCGGTAATTCGAGTTATTAATTTGGATAAACCAAAGCTGTAAGCTTGTGTTGTGTGACGGGATATTTTCAGATAATACAAGGAGCAGGACATGATAATATTAATTGCTGCGATGTTTTGCCCACAAACGTAGTAATGAACAAAACTGATTGCTTTGATTTTGTCTGGAAAATCCTGTTTTCACTTTCCACATTTTGAAGCGTGAATGTTTTTCTTTCAAAATGGGGGATGGGCCTCTTCAGTGCACATTGACTGCAGATATTATAGATATGCATGCATTCAAGCATTATTTGTGCATTCATGATATGTTCAGGGAATTGTTAGGTGCATCCTGTCCCCATTCTCCATTGAATGCCATTATACTTTTAACATTTCTGGTCTCTGTCTTTCTGAATGGACAAATTTGCAATTTAAGGTGATTTGATTTCTTGAAATTTACTTTTTGTGCAATGATTATGAATGTGTTCATAATGTAGGTACTTACATGATGCGACCACACATTTTTTTGGCAAGTGCAGTTGGGTAGCAAAATGACACCAAAAAAGTTTCTTGGGTTTGGTTGGGAAATATACCATGAAATGTAATGTTAAAAATGAAGAAAAAGCTGCAGCCTAACTGGATGCAAGAAAGCCTTTTTAATATAAATTTTCCAAGCAATTTTTCTCTTCCAAAAATCAAAAGTAAATGGCCTATTTTAATCAAACAGCCTATGCTAGTCTGAGTGTTTTTTTTTTTGTTTAATTGAAAAAAACTTCTTTTTTATAATCCTGAATTATTCCGAAAGGAATTTGATAAATGGATAACTTACAACAACAAAAAAATAGCATAACTTAGCCAAACCTAATACCTTTGTATGCTTCATGGAGGTAAAATGTGTGTAAAACATGTGTGGAAAAGTAATAGTGCCCATGAAAATTCCTATGCTGTGGCAAAACATGGCTCATATCCACCAGTATTTTGGGGATTTGGGGAAAGTGCTACACTTTGTGGCTTACCAGTTGTGTGGATGCCACTCTAGCTCTTGGTGTTCATCCACACATTCTTCTGGGCACATCTCGACTCTGTTCTGAGGTTTGTCCACAAATGGAGAACATTCACATGAATGCATTGGTGGCTGTTTATTAATTCACCTGCACTTCACCAGATATCACACATACACAAATGGAATGTTATGGAATGATATGGAAGATGGAATGTTATGAAATGTGGAATGTTCAGTGGCATTAAGATCATATTCAGACTGCAGTGCTCCATATTTTGCCATCCATTGACATCTGTTGTACTTGTGCATGCTAGCAAACTGATATTCTTCCAATCTGGCTGGCATCTCATTTTCGGCTCCACTCCTGCCTCCTCTTGGAATGTGCCTACAGATGACCCGAAATAACAAATGTGTATTATCCTCAATTATACTGGAAACTTTATGTGGTAGGGGACCCAGTATGACTGAATCTTCCTCTCCACCCAAATTATCATTATTGTATAATGATATCTAGCTGTCTTGCTAGTTAAGCATGTCTTCATCCAGCAATGCAAGGAGGGTATTTTTTTCCGGAGTGTATAATTCTTTGGATTCCAAAAGTTCCAAAAAAGGGCCACTTTTCCAACGCTGGACAGGGAAGAAGTTTGTCTACCACGATGTCGATCCATTGCTGCCATATATGAATCCAGGCACCTGGCCGAGTCCTGCGATAGGTCATTCGATCATTCGGGCACGGTCGCAGGAAGCGTTCACGTGGCTAACCATGCGCCAGTCAGTCGCTGTCTTCTTCGATGCAACTCCACCTTTCTTGCAGCTTTTCGTGTAATGAGATAACCTTCCTTCGATCGAAATGATTCGACGATGCTAAGCTTTTTCATACAGTGATCCAGTCACATTTCAACAGCAAATTCCAAGTGGTAATCATATACATTTTCCACTTCGATAGTCCCACCGAAACGTCATCGTCTATATGTACAATAGACCGACAGTACAACCGGTGTCCTGAAATTGTTTTTGTGTGCATAGTGGACGGGAGAAGGGTGGTATCAACAACGCCAACTGATGTTGGAGATCTGCAAACGTATGAAGTCAACGCCTATTGGTGAGCTACTTTGTGCAGGCATTGCTGATTGTTCGATGCTGGTGCTGACGTTAGTAGTGTGTCTGTTGCCTTTACCAGGCAGCAGTGCTGCTGCTATAAGCCATAACCTCTTTCAAAAGATGAAAATATCACTAATAGCCTGTCAAAGAAGAAAATGAAACAAAATTGTACTAAATGCCGTCAAAAAGGAAGTGAAACCAGAAGAAACATTGTCATCAAGTGTGGGTCTCCACTTTAGCTTCATAACTGCACGCCACTGATTTACCATAGATCGATACATTTACAAAATATTCATACCATAACATTTACAACATATGGCAGGTTCAAGAAGATGCAACATTGCATGTGATAATCAGCATTCAGCAGCTTGTTCCTGACTTCCGTTTATACACAAATACAAAAGTAAATCAGATGTTCTCACAACGATCTTCACATCAAAACACACGGTGATGTTGCAAGCGTACTCCGCGTTGTTTACGAACAATACCAGCATGCTGTGCGCTACCAATCATCAGAGCACATCGGGTTGGTTGGTTATTGGTTTTTACGACACATCGACCGTTGAGTCATGTAGAGTCGCCAATCTCTCCCGCCAATTAGTCGCGGGCGAAGAGAAGCGACGAGTGAGACTCGAACCCACAACCTTTCGTTTGTGAGACGAGCAACTTACCCCTAGGCTACTCGTCCACACAGAGTGCACCGCTAAACACGCCAACACACTAAATATGAATGCTCAGTACGCGCATAAATTGCCCGTTACATTACGGTATTTAATTGCCAGATAACAGTACATTAACAAAACTGAAAATAACTCCAAAAACCATCTAGCTTTCACAGCTAGAAAGATACTTACCTTGGATTTCAGATCAGTAATCTCCGCGCTCGGCTTGTCCCATAATTCATGAGGTATTCCCAGATCAACCTTCACGCCTTTATCACTGTAACAAAAGGAGACGTTTCCACTAACAAAGGTTGTCTTTTTCATCGGCATTTAAAACTGACATACTGGGCCAATTGAACACAGATCCTTCCTGCTCAACTTCGCATGATAAAAATTATGTCAAGATTCGACGCACGGGTGATAATTTAAAGTCGTATCAGGCATGCCCACATACATTTGTGCATTCTTTCAAGCGGATTAATTTCATCTCGGTCAAACAACAACATAACATAGGCATTGAGGCACGTCTCATCCGATGCACGCGAGGACGTCCCTGTGGACAAGCGACACGATCGGCACCAACCACAGCCACAACTAGAGAGAGCACGGCGGACCGTCCCGGTCTGGCACCACCGTCTGACGCCACTGACAGCGACGCGCCCGGCGACGGCCGTAAAGCGGGGACACGCCACAACAGGTCAAACCGTGCGACACCATACACTGGTGAGCTGGCGCACCAGAGAACTCCGAATATGCCCCGGTGTGCACCGCATCACACTCCACGTAGCCAAGTTCGGTTGGTACCTAAGTTGACTCAGAAATGAGCAACGAAAGGAAATCAATGGCACAATTATTGCTCCTTGCCTTCAGCCTCACTCGACAGCCTTGACGTTGGCGAATTTAAGCTGGAGGGAGCGGATATGCACGTTCGTCCGAGGAGATGAGCTTTTGCTACCAAAGCACAGGCTCGTTTCTACCAGCAGGAGATGGGCTTTTGCTGCTTGATTGAGCTAAAGGGTGGGGAATTACTCCATGTAGTGGATTTTTTGTGAAAAACGATAGCTCCTAACATGAACACTATTGCATGGTCCCGACTTACACAAGATTATGCAGTGTCTGGAATGTCTGACTGACGCCCTTGGCAAATCGGCTGCTGTCGGTGCGCTCCTTGTGCACGCTGTACGTCAGAATGCCCTCACAGACATCCTCGAGCACCTCCAGAAGCCTCAACTGGCTGAAATCAAGGTCAGACCCGTCAAACGCTCTGTCTCTACAAGCAGCCACATTGCACTCAGTCACCGATATCAAGCGACTATACGACACTCCGAGTTCAGTGACTGCTGGCAGCATGAGCGTCACATTCGTCAGGTGCAAACAACACAAGAATCCACGCCAAGGCTTCGCCACTGCATTTCAGCAAACTAGAGCCAACCTGACGCGTTTAAACCAACATCAAGTAAAAGGCTGGATCCTGTTTGCCCTAACCACTCTTGGTTGTTGGTTAGTTATTGGTTATACGACACATCGACCGCTGAGTCATGCAGTGTCGCCAATCTCTCACGCCGATTGGTCGCGGGCGAAGAGTAGCGACAGGTCAGACTAGAACCCACAACCTTACAATTGTGAAACGGGCAACTTACCTCTAGACTACTGGTCCCCACCCTAACCACTCCTGCACCATGGCTGACGTGATATACTTCATGTCAGGGCATCGGCAGCATATATTGCCCAGAACGGACTTCATCATAAAAAGTTGCAACATACATGCCAAAGAGCAAACTCACGATTTGCGATATTTAGTAGTCGTCTTTGTCTTGTCAGCATCTAAGTGATAGCCCATTTGGATGACGTCGTGTGTTCTTCCAGTTTTCTGCAGCTGCAGTTCTAGTTCAGCGGCCACTATTTTGCATGCTGAAATTGCAGGAATCACATTTGTAGCCAAGCATGACTAAAGCTCACCCACTGAAATGCAAGATTTTATACCAGCCACAAGTACCTTATCTTGAGACCTAGCTGCTCTATTTGAGAAAGCATAACATGTACAAAGCTGTACATTTAGCCAGCTACATAAAACTTGCAGACAGATAGTTATTTCCTTTGTTTAACTTTGCTATCAAAACCAGTGTCAAATACTCCACATGAGTAGCTTGGAGATTTATAAGCCAGTCTTATTTGGTAATCTTGTCTCCAAAGCTACACATCATGATGCATTATCCAATTGATGTCAACTAGTGAGTGTAGGTGGATGCCCATGATACATTATAAGACTGACATCACCCAGTCAGAATGTAGGCAGGCAGCCATGATACAGTAGCTGACTGATTCCAACCAGTCAGAGTGTAGGCAGATATGCCATTATACCATGTTTGACTGACATCACCCAGTCAGTGTAGGCACACTGGCAAGACTGTGAATCAGCCCCTATTAAAATAGCTTGAAAGCAAACAACTATCTAAATGAGAAGAAAAAAATTTACACAGCTTAGCACAGTTGACTTTTCATCAACAATTCTCTGACATAAAATGAAGACCACATCTGAAGTTCCATACATGACATTCAGGTGTTGTATAATGGAATACCTCCCCCAATTGTAGTAAAAGTGGCATTAAAATTTGCCCTTCAAAGTCATCACATTTCCTTGATGGCAACAATCAGACAAAAACATGCTTCAGGTCAGGGCAAGCCATTATTAGTAGCTATTAGGAGCTGGCTTCCATGAATAATTCAATATCCTAGTCACAGCCCACTAATGCATGAAGATCCTAGCATTATAACCATTTTAATGTCATGTGTTGCAGAACATTGATCCATTTATATTTGAATGCTATTTTATACCTGCATCCCCACAATTACTTTGACCTGGTGAGCTTGAATGCTCTTACCCAACATTCTTGACATTAAAAAAAAATTTACCAGCTGATCTGTAAACCACAAAAAACATATGACACTGCAGTTATAAATAAATATAATGTAAATGAAGCACACTGCAATGGTCACATCAACAACAATAGATTCTATCCACCAATCCTTTCATTTCCCCACAAGACACACATATGCACTACCTTCACATTTTGAGGCATACTTCACTCCATATTGCTCTTCAGCTAGATCAGTTTCTGTGGCAACAAGTACAAGCTGACAAACAATTCCCAACAATATCAATCTTGCCATCTTCCCAAAGGATAATCTGTGGGCAAAAAAGAGCATACCACATGACATGTAAGCATAAAACAGCCAACATCATTCATGTAAGCCCACAGGCACACAGCAAAACCTGCACAATAACATTGAGCTGCATGACCAATGCAGTTGATGTGCCCCTGCACTCCAATAACCAACAAGAACATTGAGGAAAGTTCCCATAAAATTCCCTTGCTCCACTGAAAACTGCAGGATGTCAAAGCTTGCATCTCCTTTCACAATGGCTTACCCAAATGGCAATCCTGACTGCCTCCCTATATATCCTGAACTTGCACCCCCTGACTGCACTGGTTCAGAAGTTTCCCAGCAAGAAGTGGACATTTGGTGTTTGATCTTTGATCAACAAAGTTTCTTAAACATAGTGTCCTTGGAGACTTTGTCACTGAACTGCCATTTAGGGATCTTGATCCCTGGATCCCACCAAGGTGAAGGGCTGCAGCTACTTGGACTCTAGGTGTATAAAAAAAGTAATAGCATTCCTTGATTGTGCAAATTTGTCTTAAAAGGTGTTTTGGCATATTTTGCACTTTTCTCAGAATACTATGTTTATTAATGTGATTTGCAAGATGTGACCACTTGCTTTCTCTGGAAATGCCTACTTGTCAACTTCAATGATGAAGTCATAGTCACATCTGTAAGGTGTGATGACATAATAGGTATAGCACTGAGGCTTCAATTGGATAATGCTGCAAGGGGTTTGCATACCTTAATGAGTTCACTCCGCTGCAACCTGCAGGCTTTGGCACATTTAGGACAGTGAACTCCAGTCAGAAGAACCCTGTGGTATCTAAAAAAAGTATAAACTTGCCTCATTATCCTGATAACAAAGTTTAATAATGCTGTATGGGACTGGATCACAATCTGCATACTGAAACCATTTTCGGACTAGTGACTCAGTGAGCAGACACAGAAGTTATATTGATGAGTCAGCTTCTGCTGCATCCTGTGTTGCCTCAAGACCTCCAACAAACACTATGAGAATTAATGATTAAATATGAAAACCTAACCTAACCTAACCTAACATAATACAATCTACTCTCATCTAAACTAATATAAACATATACATTTACATTTAAAAACACCTCAATATTTATCATGATATCACCTGTGTGTCACTGTCCTGAGCAGTGTGGCCTCTTTAGTTTGTTTCAGTGTTATTTTGGAATGATGGTTGTGTGCCATCTATGTGGCAGAGGTGGAAATTAAGCATTCTCAAAGTAAATTAGTGTTGAATCAAGCATATGTAGTGCTGAATTTTCCTTTAGTCATGTCCAAGAAGTGCCAGGTGAGGGATGTATAAATGATGGCACAAAGAACAATAGTGTGGCACAAATGGCACATTATGGAAGCTATCACTATAAGCCAAGAAATGTGCATTCACTGAAACCATCATAAATATGGCATCATACCCAAACTAATCTGTATGTTTTGGTATATGAACACTGGAAAGGGACTAACCACATACCCACTGCACTATATGCAAGCCAACATTCCAGCATGAAGCTCTAAAGCAGGATGCAAAGCTTCCACGACACTAGTGAAGTGGCTGCCTACCCTGCAAGCGCCAGCTCTCATGTGATTTTACAGTCATTTTTATCTCCCAGTCATTTTAGACCCTTCTAAGTGAACTTTAGCTTCAACTAAAACATTCCAGATATGCACCCGAAAAAGCATAGCATAGAGCATTCAATATTAACAAGAATTGCTTTTAATTTGTACTTTTCCGCGCCGGGCGCCGGCTCTGCTGGGCCCAGTGGGAAGGACTAAAAAACAGACACCATCTCACCGACACGGTTTGACCGACACCATCTCGCCGACATGGACCATCTCAGCAACCGCTGGCTCGATCTTCATGAAACCTACACCAAACGATCGCCAGTGTGCCAGAGGCGTGCCGTTTGGACTTTCGTGACCTTGGGTCAGGTCAAAGGTCACCAAATTGAAGAAAAACATAATTTTGGAATTATTGACATGGCTGATCTCGGCAACCGCTGGTTCGATCTTAATGAAACCTTCACCAAACGAACGGCCGTGTGCCGGAGGCGTGCGGTTTGGACTTTCGTGACCTTGGGTCAGGTCAAAGGTCACGAAATCGCAGAAAAAACACAATTTTAGGCTAACCGACATGACCGATCTCGGTAACCGCTGGGTCGATTCCAATGAAACATTCACCAAACGAACGGCCGTGTGCCGGAGGCGTGCGGTTTGGACTTTCGTGACCTTGGGTCAGGTCAAAGGTCACGAAATCGCAGAAAAAACACAATTTTAGGCTCACCGACATGACCGATCTCGGTAACCGCTGGGTCGATTCCAATGAAACCTTCACCAAACGAACGGCCGTATGCCGGAGGCGTGCCGTTTGGACTTTCGTGACCCTGGGTCAGGTCAAAGGTCACGAAATCGCAGAAAAACCATAGTTTTAGGCTCACCGACATGGCCGATCTCGGTAACCGCTGGGTCGATTCCAATGAAACCTCCACCAAACGAACGGCCGTATGCCGGAGGCGTGCCGTTTGGACTTTCGTGACCCTGGGTCAGGTCAAAGGTAACGAAATCGCAGAAAAACCATAGTTTTAGGCTCACCGACATGGCCGATCTCGGTAACCGCTGGGTCGATTCCAATGGAACCTTCACCAAACGAACGGCCGCATGCCGGAGGCGTGCCGTTTGGACTTTCGTGACCCTGTGTCAGGTCAAAGGTCACGAAATCGCAGAAAAACCATAGTTTTAGGCTCACCGACATGGCCGATCTCGGTAACCGCTGGGTCGATTCCAATGAAACCTTCACCAAACGAACGGCCGTATGCCGGAGGCGTGCCGTTTGGACTTTCGTGACCCTGGGTCAGGTCAAAGGTCACGAAATCGCAGAAAAACCATAGTTTTAGGCTCACCGACATGGCCGATCTCGGTAACCGCTGGGTCGATTCCAATGAAACCTTCACCAAACGAACGGCCGTATGCCGGAGGCGTGCCGTTTGGACTTTCGTGACCCTGTGTCAGGTCAAAGGTCACGAGATCGCAGAAAAACCATAGTTTTAGGCTCACCGACATGGCCGATCTCGGTAACCGCTGGGTCGATTCCAATGAAACCTCCACCAAACGAACGGCCGTATGCCGGAGGCGTGCCGTTTGGACTTTTGTGACCCTGGGTCAGGTCAAAGGTCACGAAATCGCAGAAAAACCATAGTTTTAGGCTCACCGACATGGCCGATCTCGGTAACCGCTGGTTCGATTCCAATGAAACCTTCACCAAACGATCGGCCGTGTGTCAGATTTGAATCATAATTTTTGGCTTCTATAATGATTTCAATGTTATTCACTTCATATCTTATTTACAGCACTCACGAGGAACTAACGAATATTTATTTATATGACGTCAGTAATGATACAATCAACACTTGTTTTGTTAGCAAGTGACTTCAATGAACGTTCCATTTCAACAACCTTGGATAGTTCTCTTGGCCCATGTGGTTTGCGGAGTTGCTGCTTGTGTTAGTATGAGGCTGATTTTCGTCCTTTTCCGGATCTTTAATGGATGTATATCTGAATGGAATGTTATTTAGCGGTAGGAGTTAACCAATTCCGAATAAAGTACAATGTTTACTTATAATTCTTCAAAATTTATTCACTACATTTTCTGAGTGCGCATGTGATGAACATTGCAATTACTATTGTAGGTAGTTGTGTTAAGTTAAGTAATTTTAGCTGTGATTTTAGTTTGGTATATGTGTCAGTTTAATGGTAAATTGTAATGTCTTACCTTTAGTCTGTGCATCAAGTTGGTTTAAGCCTTGTGCACACAACTCGTATCATGTAATATGGTCTTGCTCAACAGAATATTGTAGTTTAATTAGCGATTGTATGAACTTTTGTGTGCAGTGTGAAAAGCTAATTTTGTGTTGAGCTTTCATTTTGTGCAAAAAAAAAGTTACAGGGTTTGTTTCTGTGGCTTCACAAATATCCACAGGTCATTCCTGTCAAACCCAGTGGGTATTTTTATGCTGCCATCTTCCTCCAGTGGAGCAAAAGCTTCACCATCAGAAGAGCGGGGTCCAATTGTGATTTTTCACTGGAGGTTGTCATGGCACACTTGCTCAGTATTCATAGAGCCATCACATTTCCTTTATCTCAACAATGTATCCACATTTCCTTTATCTCAACAATGTATTCAACAATGGCCTAATGGTTAAGGTGTTGAGCTCTGGGTACTAAAGGTCCTGGGTTCAACACTAGCACCACTCAGGACATTTCCCAATCCCTCAGCCCTCCACCAAAACAGTGGGTGGAGCCATTAGCTGTGATTGTGCATAAAGTTTGGTGAGAACCAGCCAATAAATATACAATGTATGCAAGCCATCATCAGCTTACTCAGTCAGTCAGCTGATGGTGACATCAAACATACCAAGACAAGCTCCCAGAAGGTTTAGGTTAGGCAAGGTTATGTTTTCACCCCCTTGGAGATATCCCTGGTGATTCTGTGGGGGTTATTCATTGCACCTGGCTGGATGTGTGTGTACATTTGAGTAATGTCACCAATAGCTGACTGGTGGTCTGCTGATGGCGACTCAGATGCACTGTTGATATAAAGAAAGTGTGAGTGGTAAATCTTTGAGTAAGGTTATCCACTTGATCCATATATTTGATGGTGAACAACATCCTCATGTCAAATGAATATAATCTGCTTGCATTGACAGAATACCAGGATCATTCTTTGCAACAGAAATATGGAATTGTCACAACTATGAACAATAATCTAAGTAACAGATGCAGACCACATCTTTTTGTGGTCATTGATCTGTCATTCAGCCTAAGGGAAGACTATTACTCCACAGTTTGGATCTGCCACAATGTGGTGCTATTTGGATTTTGGTGTGCTGCAATTTGGTGTGAACTAAAATTCCAATCATCAAGGTTGAGTGAGTTAAGATGGGAAAAGTTAGCATCTGGTAGAGAAGCACCTTGGAACTAGGGAGCATGGCGAGTCCAGACACCAGATTATAAGCTATATGCTAAAAAGGCAGGTTGTAACAAACTGCAAAATGGAGATGCCTAGTGCTCAAATGCCTAGTGCTTCAATGTCTAGTCCTCAAATGAGATGAAAGGTCAATACATTTCACCCATCCATGCCTGCTTAAAGGTCCTGCAGTGTGTACACCTACATGCATAAGTCACATCCTCATCCACCAGTAATTAAAACCCAAAATCGAAATTCTTGGCCAATAATAATTGTCCACCCCATTGTTTTATTTTGTTGTTGTACAGACGAGTTGAAAGAATAAAATATTATGGATACAAGTCGGAAAAATATAACCTAAAATAATGCAAGTAAAAATTATGCAAGTCCCAAGAATAACACATGTATGAAGAGCAATTTGAAAGGATATCTTTGAAAGAATGCAGGTTAAAATAAAGCAAGTTTGAAGAATACAAGTCGAAAGAATACAACATGAAATATTACCAGTGGAAAGAATACATCCTGATATAATGACAGTCCAATGAACACTGCATCCTAAATTCCAATGGCACTACCTACCAACATTCTGAATCTACCAATATCCACCCAGCCATATTCACCCGAAAACGCATAACACATGCGTGGATCGAATTCCCCATCATGAAATTTCAGCCAACCATGCCTGCTTGCCTGCTGCACAGTGTAGACCTGCAGGTATTAGTCACATCATCATCCACTAGGAATTCGAACCCAAAATCGAACTTCTTGACAAAAAATAATTGTCCACCCCATTCCTTTTTCCTTTTCTTTTGGTCGAACAGACAAGTTGAAAGAATGAAATATTATGGATACGAGTCAGAAGAATACACTCTGGAATAATGGAAGTCCAAAGAATAATAGATGAACAAAGAGCAATTTGAAAGAATGTATGTTGCTGCATGACCGACGCAGTCGATGCGCTCTTAATCTCGAAATAATGTATGTTAGAGAATACAGGTGAAGATAATGCAAGTTTGAAGAATACAAGATGAAGGAATGCAACCTGAAATATTACCAGTTGCAGGAATACAACCTGAGATAATGTCGGTTAAATGAATACTGCATCCTAAGTTCAAAGGAAACTGTCTACCAACATTCTACACACATACCAATATCCATCTAGCCCTATAGACTTTATAACTTATAACATGTGTGGATCGAACTCCCAATCAATACATTTCGCCCATCCATGCCTGCTTAAAGGTCCTGCAGAGTGTACACCTACAGGCATAAGTCACATCCTCCTCCACCAGTAATTGAAACCCAAAATCGAAATTCTTGGCCAATAATAATTGTACACCCCATTGTTATATTATTTTATTTTGTTGTTGTACGGACGAGTTGAAGGAATACAATATTATGGAAACAAGTCAGAAGAATACAAGCTAAAATAACGCAAGTCCAAAGAATAATACATCTATGAAAAGCAATTTGAAATAATACATAGTGAAAGAATACAGGTTAATATCATGCAAGTTTGAAGAATACAAGTTGAAGGAGTACAACCTGAAATATTACCACTTGCCGCGAGGTGATGAGAATACCGAGGAAGTCTGACGACCTGGCGACCCACAGCTGTTGTCGATCCATCGCCAGGTTCTGTGACCTGACCCGGAGTTATAACGGCTGTCAACGCGACGTTGGACAGCCGCCGTCACTACTAATCTTCTGCCGGCTTGCCGATACCTCAACGAGAAAACCGCGAGCCCAAGTTACCTGAACTCCTTTAACAAAATCCACACAAAGGCCATAGACAACAGCGTGTCTAGCCATGCCGCGTATAGCGAATACAGATACCGTGATCGTGCAGTGCATTGGTAACGGACAGCGAGGCTCGAGTGTACACCACCACGGTTGGTAGAATGTATATGGCAGTCAAAATCGTTTTCCATTTACCTGGCCATCACGTCCTCATCCACTTAACGATCTCTGTTCCCCAGAACCCAGGACAGCCATCGACCCCCGCCCCTTTCGCTTGGTGAAGACGAGCTGACATCCGATCGGCAGGTCAGCGCGTGTCTGACAGGATCATCAAGCTGGATGAGTCGGTCCAGCTCACTTCATCACGCGCCACAGACAGTTCATGATAGCAAACAGGTGCCTGAGTATCATGGCTGGACAAGTATCTGACAGGTGGACTGGTCAACCAACTCTTGGACGTCCTGCATAAGAGGACGAAGAAGTCACCTGGTGATGGCGCGAGAGTCACCCCGCCCGGAGAAGACACTTCACAATGCGTGTTGTGATGGATTCAAGATTCATTTCTGTCGACGTAGGCGTAGCTGCCCTGACATGGCGTTGAGTTTGTATGGGCAAAATGTACCTACAACAGTGTCTCGTTTCCTTGGTGTGCAGCTTGACCATCATCTAACATACAGAGATCATATCAAAACACAAAACAGAGACAAATGTTTTAAAGCAATTGCAATACTGAAGTATGTGGCTCGTACGTCATACGGTGCTGATAGAAAGACACTACACCTGTTGTATTGTAGTCTGATCCGCTCGAAGCTTGACTAAAGGGTGCGCGGAAAGTCCTGGCGCTTTTCTGGTATGCTTGCCAGCGCGCGCTGTGATTGGTGGCCAGTCTGTCAATGGCCGCAGGCGTGACCCTCGCCGACCCGGTCAGCCGGGGGCGTGCAAATATGACCTTCGAATCGCGTTCAGTCATGGATAAACAGACGAAGCGGCACCTTGTCGCTGGCTGCCTGCGCGCGGCGGCCGGGTTCGGCTTAACCGAGGCGCAAGTTGCGGAACGATGCAGCGTTTCTCGGCGAACGGTTCAAGCGGATAAAGGCGAAGATCCGATCTGTGGAGTCCTTAGAAGATGCCCCCAGGTCAGGTCGGCCGCGGTCGCTCAGAACTCCCGAGAACGTGGCCGCCGTGTCAGAAGCAATCGAAGAAAATCCGCGGCAGTCAATCAGAAAACTGGCGAAGAAGTTCAGCTTTCCCGAGACATCAATGCGGGAATTGATCCACCAAGACTTGAACATGGAGTCCAGAGTGCTCCATAACAGGCCGCGTTTAACCGAGGCCACGCGTCTCCGCCGTCTGGAGAAGAGCAAGCTGCTGCTCAACTTCTTGAAGAGCCCGGTGACCACCGGCTTCGTTCGGATCTTCTCCGATGAGAAGCTCTTCCACGTCGACGCCCAGCTGAACCGGAGGAACTCCCGCTACCTGTCCGACCAACCTGTTGACGAAGTGGACCCCCGGATTCGGTTCAACTCCGTGAACAAGCACCCGCAGAAGGTGATGGTCCTGGGTGTCGTCGGGTCCGACGGGCAGAAATGCCCCATCAACTTCATCGACGCCAACGAGAAAATCAACAGGCAGGTCTACGAGGGGCTCCTGGACACGCACGTCATCCCCTGGGTCAAGGCGACCTACCCGGAGGGCAATTTTGTCTTCCAACAGGACGGAGCGCCCGCCCACAACGCCACCGCCATCCAAGCCAAGCTGACAGAGGAGCTCGGCGGGCCAGATCACTTCTGGCGGAAGGAGATGTGGCCGCCTCAGTCGCCCGACCTCAACCCGCTCGATTACAGCGTGTGGAGCGTTCTGCAGGATGAGGTCTAGGCCACTTCTCATCCCAACCTGGAGTCGCTCAAGGCTCGCATCGTGGCGGCGTGGGAGGCGCTGGAGGCGGCCTACATCATCAGGACCTGCAAGGCCTTCCGCTCTCGCGTCGAGGCCGTCATCGCCGCCGAGGGCGGTTACATCGAGTGAGCGGTTGGTGAAAGGATGTGGCTTGTTGTTCCCAGTCACTGTTACGACCTGTTGTTGAATATATATGAGCCAGTTGCATTTGTTGCGAAAATGTTGAAAAGCGCCAGGACTTTCCGCGCACCCTGTACGCTTGTTTTATATACAATGGCGCGTGAGCTACTACAAAGCGTACGCTTGACCCAGTACATCATGCCGCGGTACACATAATTACGGGGGCATTTCGCGTGCTAGTAGATGCTCATCAGCCTCCACTGTCTATGCGACGAGACATGCTAGACCTTCGATACGCCTGCAAAATGCGACAGTTCCCGACACACCCATCTTATCCGGCAGTTTTTTCTCATGACGCGCACGCGATTCTTCGAAATCACATTAGGAGAGGAACGTCATACTATGTGCGAATGAAGACGCTCCTGGGACAAATGGAAATACGACTACAAGGAATTCGGCAATATGAAGAACTGTCTGTTCCTCTGTGGGAGCTGATCTCCCCGTCTATCGATGTTCCCCTTGCTGACAGGAGAAAGCGAAATGTCACAAAAGAGGAGTTGCACTTAAACTCGTTAGAACATATATCCACGATGTACCAAAATTGCCTCCACCTACACGGCCGGCTCGAAGGTAAACACCGGAGTGGGTGGTACCTTTGTGACAGGATCCGTCAAAAGATCATTTTCCCTGCCACCACATGCCACGGTCTTCACTGCCGAGTTGATTGCCATCAGCAAATCACTGGCATACATCGAGGTTGATGACTAGGTTTCACATGTTATCCTGACTGACTCTCTCAGCAGTCTCTTGGCATTGCGTAGTTTCTATCCCCAAAACGTCATTGTACAAGACATTTTATTACAACTCACTTCGCTCCATCGTATGGGAAAGCAAGTCACACTTTGTTGGATTCAAACACATGTATGAATCCGCGGAAATGAGCTGGCAGATCAGGCTGCAGGGCGTGCGGGATATGCGCAATGTCGTGCGCTTCCACTTCCAGCAAGTGACCACTACCAAACTATATCATCATTTCCTTACAGGCAGTGACAGGAAAGCTGGCACCGAATGGAGCAAGGCAAATTAAAGTGAATCAAACCACACCTAACGCTATGGCCATCGTCATTCGGCCGAGCTAGGAGGGACGAAGTTGCCATTTGTCGACTCAGAATTGGACACACGCTAGCAACACATATATACTTACTGTGCGGGGACGACAGGCTGAAATGCGTGAAGTGTAATGCCGCGCTGGCTGTGCATCACGTGCTGGTGACGTGCCCAGCATATGCAGAAGAACGCAGGCGGCACTTCGGATATGAAGCGCATAATCTTAGATTAGTGGCAAGGATCCGGAGCCTGGGAAATTACCTTTGGGAAAAATTACGATTTCGTTACCTTTAACCTGACCCAGGGTCACGAAAGTCCAAACGGCACGCCTCCGGCATACGGCCGTTCGTTTGGTGGAGGTTTCATTGGAATCGACCCAGCGGTTACCGAGATCGGCCATGTCGGTGAGCCTAAAACTATGGTTTTTCTGCGATCTCGTGACCTTTGACCTGACACAGGGTCACGAAAGTCCAAACGGCACGCCTCCGGCATACGGCCGTTCGTTTGGTGAAGGTTTCATTGGAATCGACCCAGCGGTTACCGAGATCGGCCATGTCGGTGAGCCTAAAACTATGGTTTTTCTGCGATTTCGTGACCTTTGACCTGACCCAGGGTCACGAAAGTCCAAACGGCACGCCTCCGGCATACGGCCGTTCGTTTGGTGAAGGTTTCATTGGAATCGACCCAGCGGTTACCGAGATCGGCCATGTCGGTGAGCCTAAAACTATGGTTTTTCTGCGATTTCGTGACCTTTGACCTGACCCAGGGTCACGAAAGTCCAAACGGCACGCCTCCGGCATACGGCCGTTCGTTTGGTGAAGGTTTCATTGGAATCGACCCAGCGGTTACCGAGATCGGTCATGTCGGTGAGCCTAAAATTGTGTTTTTCTGCGATTTCGTGACCTTTGACCTGACCCAAGGTCACGAAAGTCCAAACCGCACGCCTCCGGCACACGGCCGTTCGTTTGGTGAATGTTTCATTGGAATCGACCCAGCGGTTACCGAGATCGGTCATGTCGGTTAGCCTAAAATTGTGTTTTTCTGCGATTTCGTGACCTTTGACCTGACCCAAGGTCACGAAAGTCCAAACCGCACGCCTCCGGCACACGGCCGTTCGTTTGGTGAAGGTTTCATTAAGATCGAACCAGCGGTTGCCGAGATCAGCCATGTCAATAATTCCAAAATTATGTTTTTCTTCAATTTGGTGACCTTTGACCTGACCCAAGGTCACGAAAGTCCAAACGGCACGCCTCTGGCACACTGGCGATCGTTTGGTGTAGGTTTCATGAAGATCGAGCCAGCGGTTGCTGAGATGGTCCATGTCGGCGAGATGGTGTCGGTCAAACCGTGTCGGTGAGATGGTGTCTGTTTTTTAGTCCCTCCCCCAGTTTCGTCCGTTTTAGTACCCAGGTCTGTAAATATATCTGTGACGTCATCGATGTGAAGTTTTTGCATCCTCAAGTGAAATGAATTTTGCTCACTAATTTCGAGACCCAAAATTTTTTCATTCTCTGAAAAAATAATGCGTAAGAAGTCAGATGCTTCTTTGGTATCCCGATATATCCGGATGTCCGTCATATATTATAGTATTATACCACTAAAGCATAGCCCGCACTGTCGCACTGTGCCCTTAAAGGAAGAAAACGGTTTGCAAGACAGCGCATGGGAGTAAAAACGGACTTGATGTGATGATGATGATGATGATGACGTGATGATGGAGGGTCCTCCCTCCATTTAATGTAATGTCGGGTTCATGTTGCTTCATTAAAATAAATGATACATCCTTCCTTCCCTCTCCTATTTTCAGTCGTGTTAAACATACGTACGTTTAAAACTGTACTGGTTGATCATGCAGTAAAGTTTTACTGCAGGGTCACCAATGTTAAGAAGGATGGATGCCAGTTCATGGGCGTCAAGGCAAAACATCTAGAGAACCATGTCCATTGTCCCATGCGCCAACCCTTCCTCAATGAAGGACAGCAACACTGGGGCACTAAGGCCTCCCGTACCAAGGAAAGCGAACGTTAAGGTGCCCTCCCATGAAATTTCAGAAGGGCCACTTCAGTACGTATTTTATCGAAAGAAAATGGGACCGGATAGCAAAGATTCAGAAGACCATCAAGATGAGAGCAAGGGCCCCAAAGCACGCTCACGACGCCAAGGACAATAGAAGGGGTCCCAAGATGGAAAGAAGTTCCTAATACCGTAATGCAGGTCCAAAAACGAAGGATCGGAGGACCGAAGACAGGATGGAGGCCCCAAGGCCAGAAAATGAGGCTTCGATGAAGGCATGAGGACATCCCTTGCCGAAGACGAGAGAGGTGCTGATACAAAAGGCAAGTCCCGTCACCCACCACTAGATAAATAAGGAGTCCCGAAGACGACCGAATTCATAGGAATTCCTAATTCGTGGAAGTTCCCTTGGATCCCAGGAAACCCCTCTGGGCTAAACGACGTTTGGAGCTCCGGGTTTAAGTTTATGAAAAATGTCATGGAAATATAATATATTAAATGATAGAACCTATTCCATGAAATATAATAGGGTTCTACCATCTTGGAAATTGAACGTATTCCACCAAATAGAACCTACTTTATCTGTTTTATCCCTTATGAAGTTCTACTGTTCATCAAACTCGAGGTGGTGCAGCCCTCACTCTTCAAACATGCACGATTTGGAAAAGGTCTAGTAGCGGGTGGATGGCGAAAATCCGAACTGGTGAGCAGGTGTTCAGAATTATGTATAATCATATAATCGATGATGTATCCATCGAAACGGTACCAGTCAAAGCGGCACCCATCACATCGACACTCATGAAAGCGGCACACATCACATCGGCACCCATACCATCGATACTCATCAAAGCGGCATCCACAACATTGGCATCCATCAAGGCCGGCGCCCATCACACCGAGGCACTCGCCGAAACGACACCCACCACGTCAGCACCCACAGGAGCAGCAACCATCGTACAAGTCTCATCACATCGGCAGCCCTCAAAGCGACAACCACCTGCAGGGGCAGTTACCACAACCACGAACTACTGGACGTAGGGATGAGACCTGAGTATGAGACTTGTGCGTCGCATTGCGATGCAGCGACTCCTCACGCCGGCGGAGCTTCAGATGCCATGGGCGGACGAGGGTGAGGAAGTGAACAATGTCCGCACCACGTTCTCACTGAGGTCCGGGCGCTTGGCCGACAACGGCGCATCGATGACCTGGGCCGCACCCGGCTGACGATGAGCTTGCCTGGGTGAAGCACGCGATTCGCGCAAAACTCGGCCTCCGCACGCCTGTAGCGCTGCAGAACAGCGCCTGGGCTGACTTGAACTTGAAGCCAGTGCCGGGCCATCCATGCTACCCAGACGAGCCGAAAGGGCCTCTGCCGGTGCGCCTGTGCTGGAGGCGCACCCAGATCGCGTCCGCCCCTGCAGCAGGTCGCATAGCCAGCCACAAAGGCCCTGGCCACGGCTTATACGCTAGTGTCCAGTGGGCTGGGTCGTACAACTGCCGGTCTGGCACCTCGCTGAGCATCAGCGAGGAGTGCCTCGTCTTCGACCTCCACCTTACACGTATCGTCCGTGCCTCGTCCTTGTCTACTCGTCAGGGTCTTCCGCAGCCAGTCTTCGCCACCTTTCACGCCACCTCTGATATTGTCGTGACCGGTTCCGCAGAGTGCGCAGCGTTCGCCTTCATCGTCAGCTGTTGCAGCTGCGCATCTGCTTGGTGGTCATACCGGAATCTGCATTGACCGCCGAGACGCTCGTGATTCATAAGGATTGCAATGGAGCAATGGCAGGGGCAGCGCATGTCTCCAATAGCAGTCTTCTCCACGTGGGTGCTCAGCGAAGTCCCGTGGTGGCGCTTCAATATCAGCAGGATGAATGTTTGAAGCGACTCTTTTCCTCCACTGAAGTCGGGTTGGCTTTGGCACAGACGCCAACTAACATCAGACCGAAGATGACCTGTGGCCTCCGAAAATACTTCCTCTTCGAAAGGTACCCATTGCTCTCAGTGGCGAAATGGCACCGTCAATGTATCAAAGGTTTGGAATGCTTCGAGTGCGTCAACAGAACATAGTACTAGTACATAGCGCGTACCAGCCAAGCGAGGCGGAAGGACTGGGAAGGCGGTGGTGACTTACCTTCGATGGCCATCCATCACTGCACGGCGTACTGGCCATTGAGCGACGCCGTTTTCTCCCTATTCTTCGTTCAAGGATGGTGTCTGATGCATCTTGAATGGCCGAGCTCCCTCCCATAGATACATTTTCCAAATGCTAAGAGCATTTGGCATGGGACCCTATGGAGCAAGCCCTCAGCCGAGTTTGGAGCTCTTCATTTCTATTTGGGGTCTCCCAATAACTGCCAGGCGCCTCGGCCAATATTCTTGTCAGTCTTCCCGACCCGAATATTGACAAAATTGTGGTAACTGACACTCAATTCCCGTGAGTAGTTGCGCCTAAGAAATATCAGGTTTGGGGACCTAACGCGTATTGGGAGGATGTCCACACTATGAATGCCATATTTGGAGATGCCCCACGAAGATGGAATGGCCACACACACTAGCCTGTCACAGAACACTTGAAGCAAATGCCCCACTCGTTCCGGGCTGACAAGGCACAGCAAAAGGAACGTGGCAGTGCTGTTGTCCCGTCTGACCGGCCGCGGCCCAGGTCGATATCCGAGCGTCCAGCGACGAGCTTACACTGGTCAGACATTGGCGGCCGCGGCTACAGCCAGTGCGGCCGCAGCCCGACTGTTGAACAAACGACACAACCGGTGCATACTTCGATGGTGGTTGGTCCCGTGTGTGACGAAGTGTCATGAATGTCACGGATGCCGTCTGGCGCCATTCGATCAATACTTTCGACGCCGCATTTGGTGTTAACGCAACTATTCACTGACGATGTCTCTATCACAAGGGACTCGAAATAGCAGTCGGCCCGACCTCCACTGTTGCGACGAGGTCTTCCATACGTCTACGTGAGATGCGTGAACATCGCCTCATAGTATATTCCATACAAAACACCTGCACGCACGCGAGCACAGATACAGCCTCAACATGCGAGGAAAAACGACCACTTCCTACGGCAGCCTGGGCGACAGACACCACTAGTTCCCACATCCGTCGCACCACACTCAACTGTAGCGCCCACTACTTAGGCGCGCTGAACGGATCCGACCACACCTTCATGTTGCCCGGCTGGATGTCCTCTTGACGGATGCCGGCACGGTTTCGCGCCTGCGCCGCTTTGTACTCTTCGTTATGCTGTATCGGGTGCACGATGATAGGGTACAGGGCCAGGCCGATGGTGCCCACGATGGCGCCCACGAACACGCCGAACCGCCATCCGGTCAGTCGCGTCATCGGGCCGCTCTGCGGGCGGATAGTGGAGGCGTCATCGGGCCGCTCTGCGGACGGAGAGTAGAGGCGTCATCGGGCCGCTCTGCGGACGGAGAGTAGAGGCGTCATCGGGCCGCTCTGCGGACGGAGAGTGGAGGTGTCATCGGGCCGCTCTGCGGACGGAGAGTGAAGGCATCATCAGGCCGCTCTGCGGACGGAGAGTAGAGGCGTCATCGGGCCGCTCTGCGGACGGAGAGTGGAGGCGTCATCGGGCCGCTCTGCGGACGGAGAGTGGAGGCGTCATCGGGCCGCTCTGCGGACGGATAGTAGATGCGTCATCGGGCAGCTCTGCGGACGGAGAGTGGAGGCGTCATCGGGCCGCTCTGCGGACGGAGAGTGGAGGCGTCATCGGGCCGCTCTGCGGACGGAGAGTGGAGGCGTCATCGGGCCGCTCTGCGGACGGATAGTGGAGGCGTCATCGGGCCGCTCTGCGGACGGATAGTGGAGGCGTCATCGGGCCGCTCTGCGGACGGATAGTGGAGGCGTCATCGGGCCGCTCTGCGGACGGAGAGTGGAGGCGTCATCGGGCCGCTCTGCGGACGGAGAGTGGAGGCGTCATCGGGCCGCTCTGCGGACGGAGAGTGGAGGCGTCATCGGGCCGCTCTGCGGACGGATAGTGGAGGCGTCATCGGGCCGCTCTGCGGACGGAGAGTTGAGGCGTCATCGGGCCGCTCTGCGGACGGAGAGTGGAGGCGTCATCGGGCAGCTCGGTGCAGAAGCGATGGACGGACGCCCGTGCAGTCTCGTCCTGCGAGAGGAGCGTCTAACACACGCAACACTGAGGAAGGCGGGAATCATACTTATTCCGGATAAAACCAGGAATTCACGGGTGCAGAACATGTGTTCATCGTAAATGTGTTGTGGACAAACACATCTTTCAAGTCGAGCATTTCCAAACAGCCGCACACCACTAATGCCAGTGATTCGGAAGTTCGTCACGACGTAGCTCATTTCTTGCTTGAATTTCAGCCAGGGAAGACGGAAAACAGTACGTACCTGAAGGCTTACTCGATAAAACTACTGTATATAATTGGCTAATCCGCACAAGTGCAAAACTAGCCGATACATTGCAGACCTTAACACTTCACAGAATAGACAAACATATGTACCTGGCTTGCACCATGTGTGAACAAAGATCGTAAAGCTTTGGAAAAAACATGGACCGCACTAATTTCATAGATCGTTGCATCGTAATTTCAATCCTGAACAACATTTCACCAAAAGGATGACGGTGTGAACTAGGCGGCTTCAAGCTCAATGTGTGGAAGCATATTCCCACATACAATACGGTTGAGTGTGGACATCTTGCCCGGCGCGTCTGATCACTAAGGCTAACACGTCAGTGTGATTGTAGGGTTTCCTGCTGTGGACTTACACCCGACGATGGCACGTGGACACTGTCTAAAACTTGCTGACACACTCGAGCAGCACGTCGCGCAGTTTGCAGCGCAGCTCCTCGTCGCCGCCGCAAATGATGTGCGTCGAGTTGCTGTCGATCTGGATGAGCGTGTCCTCCTCTTGCAAGTGCACGATGACGCCGTTGGGCCCCTCCTCTACCTTTCCACCGAAGACAACCGACGGTCAGACGGTGGGAGGGAGCGGGCAAGACGACAGCCGTGACAGGTTGCGGCGAGGCGTGGCGAGAGGCACAGCAGCCAGCGCCGGCGCACGCGGTCGGAACCGGCTCCCATCAGCTTACGTCATCAATTACGTCATTACGTCATCAATCGAAGGCGACCGCTGTCGGGGGCGCGTGTAGGGCCGAGGGGGCGAGCCGAACCATGGTACCACCCGCTTGTGCGCTTTGACACAGATGTGTATGGGATATTGAAGACATTTTCGTGATTTAGAGACTTGTTTTCCTCCGTTCACTCCAACAATCGTAGAGCTCGCGTACTTGGGAAATCATTCATGACCATTATGGAGGAAATTATATAATGCTATGCTTCTCCTGGCATCAATTGACTAATAATTGCTGCCTTAAAAAACTTGCGGGAAATTTTGTTAAAGCGCTATACCACCTACGCTAGTTAGACTCACGGGCTAATGAGAGCCTAAACAGTCACGTTTGTGAGTTAGCTGTTACATCTGTAGCGCAAATAAGCCAGTCTAACATATCAGCTTCAGCTATAAGATTCCTAAGATAACACACATTAATGCAGTTGCTCTGGTTGGATCGCAATACGCGTTATTCAGTCGCTCGGGCCATATGTTAGGTAGTACATAAATTAACCGTCATGCAAGACATCCCATTAAATATACTAGGTTTTCAACTAGATAATGCAAATATTTTCAAACTAGATATAGCTGACAGAGGAACGCTTATGAAAAGTTTATATTCCAAATACACCTCACTTTACCACATATTAATGCATTTTGGTCCTCCCATGTCGTGGACACACACATTGACCACACCAAAGCAACATTTTCATTGAGCTGAGTGTTGACGCGCTTGGGCGAAGTAGTAATGGTCTGGATTTTAGTTTTTAGGACTACGACTATTTACAAACATAACTCTAGCTAGAATCGTACCAAACGCTTTGATTGCAAGCCACTTGACTGACATCAACTATCCACCACGATAAAGAGAAGAGGCATATCACGACAACCTCCCATGCTCACTCCATACCGTTTTTTTGACCTATTGAAGAGATGCAGAATTTTGTGATACAGACATAAAATATTCGTTGGCAATAACTAAACGCTGTGTAAACGGCCCAATCTATCAAGACGCTGTGTAATGCTGCTGGAATTAACCAAATAGATAGAAATAATATAAACCATAGTTGCTCTATAAATGAAAAGTGACATTTGGTCTAAATGTTTCCCACATCATGGCCAGTCGTTGTTATTGGAGTTTAGGGGTGCATCAACTGCATATGTTATGCAGGATCCACAGTTTCGTTAGTCGAACTAGGTGTGGATGCATCCGTGCCAAGTAACTGAGAGAACCGGGGCTAACAATATGCTATCACATTCCATGGTGAAGTTATTTTGCCATGTCGGAACACATTTGGTGTCCGCTTGCTATCTTTGTTCACACCAAGTCAAACACCACGTCAAATCCAACCGCAGAAGGGAATGGGACGAATGCAGCAACAGCTCAATTCAGTGCGGCCCGCCCCACAAACAACGGGCCACACCGGTTATCGTTGCAGTGTGGACAGGCTGGTCGGTTTTACGAACAGAGAAGGTAACGATGGAAAAATATGTGTGTCCTAGACGTAGATGACACAATCACTTACTCGACCGTTGCGACGATGAATCGTTCGCGAGCAAGACTATCATACATCCAGGCTAAGTTTTAATGCTCTCAGTTTGTTGGCCAGGGCATAATTCCGAAGATTGCCACCAGTATAGGTGAGCAAATTTACTGGTGTAAACATCCCTTGCATGGTGCGGCAGCCGACGTGTGTGCCGTGAATTCTCCGAGCGTTTGGCGTTAGCGTTAGAGTTAGCAAAATCGTTGTCAACAATTCTCACGTGGCACGGGATCCAGTACAATATCACACTTTTCCTCCTGTGAGCTACGGAAGAAATAAGCAACAAAATGTCTTGTTTGGGCGGATCAGGAGGGTAAAATCGCTTCAGGGGCAAAATGCTCCTGACAGAATCAGACCAGACCAGGTGAAATCTTAGTTCACCATCTGTACGAAAGACAGCCTTAGAAATGGCCATTAGTTCTGGTGTAAGACGGACTTCTGCCGCACACCCGTTTTAGAGCCCTAGGTGTATGTTATCCCGCACCGTCTCGGTGGTTGTTCAACCGCCCCATAAGGTTTTTCGTGGACAGTGAACGAACGGGGCGTGGGCCCCCTACCCCAAAAACAACCAACGCGCGACAGCGCGCCGACATTTGGCATACATTTTCCCACATCAATTTGACATGTGTCCAACTTATGAAGTCAGGTCATCTAGGGTCAACGAGTTAGTCTAGGTAAAGTGAGGTCACATCCCAAAAATAAACCAATCATTACGCTTTAACGGATGCAGACATTTTAATAAAACTTTCAGTGTTTGCTTATCTTTAGGGATGCAACTAAACGTACGATGATTTTTTGTTTTTGTCTTGACTTAATAATTTTGCATATTTGCAGAGTTGAAATAGAAGATTCTGGCTAAAGTAAGCATTTTGTATTAGCGCAAGTTGACTTCCAACGTTATTCGGTCTGCTTTACCTACTAGAAAATAAAAATTAAAGAAAGCTTGAACTCAAAATTTTGAAATTTCAAGAAATATAATTTTGATTCTTGTGGGCCCAAACAAATGTACGGCCTTGGTTTTTTTCGCTGTCCTTTACTAGTTCCAAATATTTTTTTCCCTCAAATATCCCCCAAAACGAACTCCCCGGAGCCAAAAACATAATGCAAGTCGTGAAAATCTAGGCCACCTAGTGGCGTTACTTTTGGTGATTTTTTTATGGGTGGACTCGGGCCCTAACCATCGAACTCTTTCCGATAACACCTCCTTTGTTTTCGTGTAACGCTTAGTTTGGATATTAAAGGGGGTTACTATACGCCCCCCCCCCCCCTAGAGACGGAGTGTGAGGATCAGACCGGGTTATTGTATACACCTTCTAGGACTGGATGGTATCTGGGGCGCGTGCTAGCAATTCTGAGCATACAATTCACTGGTTGCGGGTCCCGGCTACAGAAAGGTCGTTTGGAGGGGGGAACTCCCATGGGAGAGTTCTGATGGGTGTTGGTCGGATGACACAACATACCGTGATCCCAGTCTCGGCTAACTAAATTAACCGGGCCACCCTACCAAGTTTTGCTTCGATCTATCTAACAAATATAAAGAGGAAGGAGGAAAGACAAGGATAAACTATAACCCCTCGTTCCTCATCACTGTGCAAAGGTTTCGGAAGTCCACTAGAGGTAGGAATACAGCATGAAAGTAAGTAGGGAGAGTATCGTATCCCGATCACGGCACTAACTATCGGAGAACAGTCAGTGAGAAGGATCGAGCACGAGATGTAGAGGCATGACCTCCTCCTCCCCTAACGAGGCGCGACCATGATTAACCACAATTAACCATGAAAAGAGATGGAGCACGAGAGAGAACAAGGGTATAGCATGTCCCCTCTGCGCCACCAGGGCGCCGAGCTTTCGGAGAGAAATCAGCGAGGAAATTACGGGATTGACATAATCCGCGATTGAAGAAGCGCTACAGAAAATAGCAAAACTAGAAGAAAATGACCCGCAGTAGTGCCCGTCAGGTTAAGACTTATTTCAAACAAAGGAGGTGGCAGGATAAACGGTGTACGTATCAGTAGTGTGGCTAAACGAAGAGAAAAACAGGACACAGATATAGTCTTCGCACCTTGGCGTCGTTGATGTCCATCTGAGTCAGTCGCTGCACCAGGTCGGGCACATGGACGCTGCCGTATGTGTGGAAGGTCGGTCGCACGTTGGTCAGCGACTCCAGACTGGGCTCCTGGGCCATGTCCACGTCTGCCGGCAACAGGTGGTGGCGGTTGTCCTGCACGTGCAGGAGGCCCGTCACGGTGGCCACCGCCGTGCCAGGCAGCACCTCGACGGTGCTGAGGCGCTCGCTCAGCTCGCTGGAGATCACCACGCGCTCCTGCGTGCGGCGCACGGGCAGGTTGAGGATGTCGCCGCGCCGGTAGAGCAGCGTGGGACACTGCTCAGTGTCCACCTGGCAGTCGGTGCGGTGCGGCGCCATGGCGGACGGCGTGGCGTACTGCGCCGGGATCACCAGCGTGCGCGGCTTCAGGTCGCGCACCAGCTTGTTGGCCTGGCTGAAGTAGAGCGACGTGTCGATGGGCGTGAAGTAGCACTGCATCTGCAGCGGCTGGTACGGCGCCAGACAGTCCAGGTAGGGAAAGTCGGGCGACGTGAAGATGACCGCGTTGGCCGCGTTGCCGCCCCACTGCTCCATGAAGTGCACCGAGTCGCCGAAGCGCAGACTCGGGTGGCCGCCGAACACCACGCAGGGCTGCCGGAACTCGGAGCTGAAGCCCTCCGCCTGCAGGTTCTTGTAGGGCCGCAGGCGGCCGCAGTTCACCAGCTGGCCGTGCGGGAACGGGTCCTCCGGCAGGTACACGTGCACCTGCTTGGCGAGCGACAGCCACTCGGCCAGGATGTTGGAGTACGCCAGCGAGTGCTCGGCGACCGGCGACACGAAGAACAGCGGCACGGCGCTGAGGCCCTGCTGGTCCAGGTAGGGCGCCAGACACTCAATCAGATCGTACACGATGCCCGACGGACAGCACGGCACCAGCACGTTGCCGCCGCCCTTGAGCGTGTGCGTGACCTTGGCGCAAAACTCGCCGATCATGGCGTCCGGGTTGAAGGACGGCACCTGCGTCAGCCCGTTGATGATGAGCACGTCCGCACCGCGCAGCTGCGTCTGCTCCATCGGCTTCGGGTGGGTGGTCAGCGTCGACGAGCCGTTCACGTAGACGATCTTCTCGTAGTCGGACGAGATGGTCCAGTTGGCCGAGCCGAGGCAGTAGCCGGAGCTGGACGGCATGACGCGCAGCGCGCCAAACACGTCCATCTTCTCGCCGTAGCCGACCGTGTGCACGCGCGACATGGCGTCGGCGATGGCGGTCGCGCTGTACAGCTGACGCCACAGCTTCGGCTTGTACACCTGGCAGAGCGGCGGCGGCAGCAGGTGCACCAGCTGCTTCCACTTGGAGGCGTGCTTGGCGCGCGGCGCCTGCTCAATGTAGTAGAGCAGCTCGTCCATGCACAGCCGGCCGATCTGCAGGGTCGGCTCGGTGGCGTACACGCGGCCCTGGAAGCCGCCCTCGGCCACGATGAACGGCAGCGCCAGCATCGCCGTGTAGTTGCTGATCAGGATCGCATCCACTTCGGAAAAGTCGGTGAGACTGGTCTGCGGGAGGCAGAACTCTGGCGGGGAGTCGATGAAAACCTTGCCAGCGCACTCCCTCAGCTCCCCCTCGCACTGCGCATCCTCCTTTGGCGTCCAGGTGGGAAGCTGGTCGATGCGACGAGAGGAGACCAACAGTAGAGGAAGGAAGTTGAGTATGGTGGTCTCGTCGAGGCCACAATCGAGCATAATTGTGCAGTGCTTGAAACGCAGTAAGCTGCATGGCTTGTTCGGGTGGCCGCTAAGTGCAAAGAACTTCATTGTGGTGCACAGTCAGTGTGAGTTAAGATGTGTGTGCGCCTAGTTTTGTGCTGCACAGAGTAAGCTGGAAATGCTGCTAAACAGACAACGGGTAAAACAAAACATGTCGCAAACTTGCCAGAAAAAGTTGAATCCAGCAGGTAACAACGTGCTTAGACACAAAAGCTTGCTGAGTTGACGATGGTGGTGACAAAATCTTCAAGGATATACGAGCATTTCTCTGATGACAATCTGATATCCTCCAAGCAATTCAAATTTAGAGAGATGCAAATTCTGAAACAAAGAGAGGAAAGGTTATCTTGTTGTCTCAAAAACTGAATGCAGTTATAATCTAGAGCATCGTCATCATCACTACTCAAGGTATACATCATGTAAATAATGTAACTGTTAGTTAGACACAAATTATTTCATGCTTGTAGGGACAATATAAAATTAATTCCTGTCCACATTAACCAGGCGCCAAAGTTGCAGGATGCACAATGTTCAAGGATAACTTCAACCAACCAATACCAGGTTTTAAACACGCCCTCCATCCAACAATGACACACCAATTATTTTTTAGTTGTGAAAGCTATGGCAAGTAAGAAGATTGGCTATTTTGCTGTGTAACATCTTGCTACACACTTGGTAAAAAAGGACTTCAGCAAGATTAAGCAAATGACAGGTAGACTAGTGGAGGCAGGGTTAAAATATTGGTTTTTCATTAGGTGTGAGATGTCAAAGCGAGTACAGCAGGATGTCCAAATTTGACATGTAAGTAGTGTAATTTAAAATGCTTTTGATGTCTTTCAGACTAAAATTCGAGTTGATGGTGTAAATACTTATGACTGGACCTTTAACATTTGTTTTGAGGTTCATAATTTATGAAGAGCTATACTTCATAAATGAGATACTGTTAGAAAGGAGACATGAATAGTTCATATCCAGGAGCAGGATGCTGACACTTCTTGAAGAAGGATGTCGATTGAGCGTTCAGAAAGTGGTAAATTCCACCCTATTTCGCGAATAATTTATCACTGGGTGGAGGGTACAACTACTGACAGAGAGTAGCATTATACTTCAAACATATTCAAAGTTTGTCATAATGGTGAATGTTTTTTAATGGTGAGATAGTCAGACTCTTGATCGCAAGATTGTGGGTTCGAATCTCACAACCGGCGGCATTTACCGAATCCAACCGCGACCAATCAGTTTGAGAGGTTGGCGATGCTATATGACATAGAATTTGAATGTGTTATAAAATACCCCCCCAAAAAAAAAAAAAAATTGCGAGACCTATTTGCATGGCATACTTTGTGCTTTGGAGCTCATGACCAAGTACATCAATCCAAATAATGACAAGGCTTTCAATACTAGACTTGGCACCACACAAATTTTCACATCACATTAAGCACATTAATGTGAGGATGTGAAACTTGGGCGAGCCTTCTCTCATGTATGAACATGAAAACACATGAAATAAGTGCATCTGCATGACCTATCCTGACTCTATTGTCATGCTATTCAATCGACCCACTTGCTATTTTTAGAACAAACAAAACTTGGCCTTGTTAATCACCCACCTTGGATACCAAGTATGCTACCAATCAAGAGCATGTAGAGCTAATGATAAAACTGAAGGACATAGAATACTAACATAACACATCAGATATATGTGGCACATGGTTCAGAACATTCAAATGTCATTCAATGTTTAAATGTTAGAATGTTCAATCATCAATGACCAAGACCCTGGAATGCAATGAGAGTTAGATTTGTGCTCTTTCATAACTAGTTTCATGAGAGAAAAAAAAATCACATGAATCAAATGGTGAAGATTCATTCAAAACTTGCTGAGAGTACCACATGGTGTATTTTAAAAAACAAATATTGTACACCACTAAACTGACACATGAACAGGCAACTCTTTGTTTATTGGTTGGTTCACGACACACGTTATGCACATTCACGGCTAATGGCGCCGCCCACACTGTTTCGCCGGTGGGCCGCGGGATTGGGAAATGTCCTGAGTGGCGCTAGAGTCGAACCCGGGACATTTGGTACCCATAGCCCGACACCTTAACCACTCGGCCATCACCGCCCCGAACAGGCAACTCACCCATTGTGCAACAAAGATGCTAAAAATCTACTGTTTTAATGGTATGTCTGTAACTGTGGGTACCGTGACCCTGTAAGTCAGCCGACCTACCATGCCCCGCATATGTCGCGCCCAGTACTTTTCTGTCTGGTGCCGTGGCCAAATGTGGCCTCGCATATGCACAGTAAGGCCTCCTGATGACTTCCTAACTTTTGTATGACACATTCCTATTTATTGCTCCAATCCTTCTCAGTGCCTTCATCCTGGCTTCTTTGATCTGCTCTGATGCCACATATTTGTGTTCAGAATAACACCTAAGTCCTTCTCCTGCTGATTCGCAGATAATGCTTGGACACTGATCAAGTATGGAACCTTCATATGTTGCCTACCTACATGCATGATTTTGTACTTATAAAATTTAAGTTAATTTGCCATTTTTGGACCACTTCACAAGGATGTCTAAGTCCTTCTGTAGTGAGATATGCTCAATGTGTCCTGCTATTACCCTAGACCTTCAAATCATCTGCAAATTTCAAAACCTTACTGCTTAGGCCACTTTCAATGTTATTTACAAAATGAACAATAGTGGCCCCAATACTGGCCCCTGAGGGAATCCACTGGGAGCATTTTGCCATGCTGACTTTGTACCATTTAGCATCACTCTCTGCTGTCTAATTGAAAGCCTATCCATTCTATCCATTAGAATGCTTCTATTTGGATTAGGATTCTATTAGGATGCCTCTATCCATTTTAGGGTGCTACCTGGAATACAACCTGCAGTACAATGGCAACTTACCAAGATATAAGCAATTCAAGTTGAAGTACTTATCAATCAGTGTCTATGTACTAGGTAGGTAAGTAGGCACCTACCTAGGTGGGGAAAGAGGGGGTCTGAACACTTAAGGCAGCATGAAACAAATAGCTCTACTGCTGCTTCCGTATGGCTGAACCATTAACTGTGTTTAATGGGCACAAAAATGAACAAGCTATACATATTCAACCCCCCCCCCCCCCCCCCCCCGCCCCGGGGGGGGCCGGGGCGCCGGGTCGGCGGGGCGTGGGCTGGCTTTTTTTGGGGGGGGGGGGGGGCACGCCGCCTTCCCCCCCCCCCCCCCCCCCCCCCCACAAAAAAAAAAAAAAAAAAAATAAACAGTTCCTTTCAATGAAAATCCTCTAACCACTTGCAATGAGCAACTTCAAACTGTTATTCCACTCCCAATATTCATGATATTTTCTGAAGGATTTCTGCCTATACATAGTGTGTGTTTCCTGCCCTCCATCAAACTCTGAGGGCCAGAACCAGGCACTTTTTTGTGATGGTAAAGAAATAGTTATTTTTGGAGATTGTAATTTATAACCAGTGCATTGGTCTGATGGTGTTACTGACCAGTGGGAAACTTACTTTATAGGTTTGGAGTCAGAGTGCTTGCACTCCAACTCCAAACCTGGAAAGTAAGTTTCCCATTCTGCCATTGAGGGTGAAATATGGATTCACAAGTGACTGCCAGGAAATGGCTGAAATATTTGCAGGGGCCTTTTCCTCTGTATACTGCACAAGTAGACTAGCAAACCTAGCCCAATACCAAACCACAGAAACAGTGCTGCAGAGTATCGATATTTCTGAAGCTGATGTGCTCAAAATTTTTAGTGAGGTGGATGGGCATGGGCTCTAACAGGGTCCACCCTCAATTAATTGTATCTTGCCATGCGGAGCTTGTAAAACCATTTTTCAAGACTTTTAGCTCATCCCTTTCTACTGGAAGCCTTCCTGACAGTTGGAAAACTTCACAAGTAATTATAATCTTTAAAAAGGGTTTGGGGCATGATCCACTAAATTATCACCTGGTGAGTCTTACTCCTGTCCCATACAAAATTCTTGAACATACAATTGCTGAGAAGCTTGCAGAATATTTGGAGGTCCATCATTTGCTGGACCAAGGACTATTTGGCTTCCAGCATGGACGTTCTGTAGAGGATCAACTACTGCTAACATATCAGACTGTTTCTACCTGACTAGATGAGGGCTATATGGTGGATATAATTTTCTTTGATTTTTGCAAAGGCATTTGATGTTAATAATTTGCTGCTACTAAGAAAATTGAGAGCTTTAGAAAATTGTATCTGTGAGAGAGAAATTCAAGTGCTTGTCTCTAGTTTTTCAAGCAAACCAAGGGATGTTCTGAGTGGAGTATCTTAGTGCTCTGTACTAGGTCCTGTGTTATTTTTCATTTATGTGAACTATGCACCACATGATATACAGTCTCAATTCAAGGTTCTTGCAGATCACCTACAAATATACATGAAACTGAAGTACAAATCTGTCTCAGATGGGCTGGCTGGCATTTCACAGAGCCAAACAGATATAGACACTCTGGTTAGTACAGCCATGTCATGGAGGCTGTTGAATTAACTCACTGTAGCTGTTATGGTACAAGCTATTAGTAGCCACTAAAAAATGCTGGTGTAATTGCAAAAAAAGTCATTTCCTTCTGGTTTCCTTAAGCCTTAACCTGTTGGAAGCCTAAAATGGTGCCTGTGAACTTCAGTAGCTCCATACACAAATAATTGAGATAACTGGCAATCAGACCTTCATACTTTGGTAGACAGGTCCATCATTTATGAATACCACCATCTTTTTGTTACTTATGTGCTGAAAATGATGTGGGAGACATCCAAAGGTAGGTAGGTAGGTTCAGGAAACAGAATGTGTTCAGTTCAGAACATCCTCTTCCCCTACCTAGTCAGTCCACCAAGAAAAGAGCATCAAGGTAGGTTGAGCTGGGAGTGCAAACAGATTTCTTCTGGAGTACATTTTCATGGACATATTAGTTTTCATGCATGGAATCTATTTGCTGGTAACTGACAGGAAAATCATATGTATCTAGTCAGTACCTATGTAGTATGCATAAGCAATACACATCATTTTTGGTCACATCAAAGGATAGAAACAAAGTAAACAATGGATGGCACTGCAAGACAGGGAGTTGTGATGATCAGCTCAGCTTTGACTCTCGTAACTTGCAGGAGCAATGTGCTTTTCTTTCACTGTTGGTCTCAGTACAAGGCTAGCCGAATGAAAAACAAACACAAATAATTCATGCTTCACCCTCAGCTCAGAAAGGACACCTAACCACATACGCAGCCAATTCCCTGCACCATACACATCAGACACCAACACCTTGCACACAACAGTTGGAAGGCAAAGGGTCAGTCAAGGTCTTCTGTTTGCAGTATGGCACTGTTAAACATGTGTTTGAAGTTGCTGATGGTTATGACATCAGTAAAAAATACCTTGCATTGATTGGTTGAGATAATATATATATTATAAATAAAAATACTTTGAGACAGTTTTCAGAACAGAAAATGCTAACAAAGCCAATTTCTATTGGCGGCCTCCAGACTCCAGAAGTCGTTTCTTAAAACAGTCAGTTTTTCCCACTATAGGGTGGCTCGAAAGCAGGTTTCTGGAGACTCATCTGCTGAATTTGTAGCTTCTGGAGGCCACTGTTCGGTGTGTAGGGGTGAGGTTTGGTGAGTTGTCATCTGCATTTCTGCTGATTGTGGTGTGGTGTGTGTTCAGGTGTTGTGTGCTTGATGGTATGAAAAGTGGCTAGTTTATTTGGTAATCATAAGTAGAACAACATGTTTGGCAGATGTTTCATTCAATCTTGTATTAGTTTTGTGTGGTATTTTTGTTCCTTCTGCATGTTTGTGTCAGAGTACATGTGGAGCCCATTCTATCTAGTATGAATCCGGAGCACAAAAATGTCTTAAGAGATGAAATCTATTAAGAAGTGCCTTAATACCCACCCTGCTCTTAAGTTGGAAAACAAATATATTTTCCAGAAATTGAAAATTTTCAAATTCAACTTCAATTTCTTCTACTCACAACCTGAAAAGGTAAGCATTCCCACGGAAAATGAGTGCTCCCATAATATTAGCTGGTCAACATTGCTTTGGAAAACATTCCAATAAGTAATGAAACACCTAAAAGCACACATTTAACGTTTTTTCTTCCCTTGAAGGTAGGTTAGGGTACTACTTTTTATTTTGAACATGTTCTGGTGTAGCATTAGTAAAATCAAGAAGTGCACTGTACTCACCAATTCTTCAATTGAAGTGTCAACGAGGAAAATGTCGGAACACGGCTACCAGCCTGGAGGCCTTGCCTGGAGGCCTCGAGCACACGATCTGCGGAATAGGCTCCCCACCAAGATACCTTTACTTGGCCCCCGTCAATGTTTATTGGCAGCCGGAGACGTCATCTGGGCGCTGATTTTGGTTCAGCAGGTTATCACGACAGCAAGAAATGGTACTTTTCCGCGTACGTTCCTGTCTAGCACGTATATGCGATAGGTATAAATTATACGTCATTTGAAAGCTTGTTTCATGTTATTTCGATAATCATGGCAGGCTTTTACTTGGGCGTGGTAGTTATCGTGTAAAATGGTGTTCTTTAGACCCATGCCATATCCATCGACACTATTTAACTTAAACGGCGCGGTGTACCCGGTGTGGGTAGCGCAGTTGGAAGCTCGTCGGTTCGCCGACTATGAGGAAGCAGGATCGGTGCTGGAGGCCAGTAGCTTTTTGTGCGCGTCGTGGGAAGTCCTTTTAATAAGCGACAGTGGATTAAGACATTCTTCACATGGGACGATCTTTTGCACAAAGAGAAGGTAAATGCGCAGATATTCTGCAAGGCTGGGTTTCGGCCGCCTTAAATTGATGGTTTGACACTTTTTCTATTCAGCCAGACAGAAAGTACGTAACCACCGCTCAGGGCAGTGTCCAGACCCCCAGTCCCTTCCTGGCATGGGCGGTGGGCCATCGGGGATAGGATAGGAGAGAGGTCCTCCTGAAGTTAATAATTTTAGCCCTACGGCAATGCGTCGCAAATATTGAGTTAAAACTAACGGTTGCCCTTCCACCTCCCACCAGTACCGGCCGACCAACATTAGTCCGTACTCTTTGAAGTGTGCATTTAATCACAGTACATCATTATCAGGGTGACAAAACCAACAATAGTGCATGCTGCCGAACAGTCAAATGACTTTACCCGCGCTGGAGTCAGAGCGATGCCAGATCTGAGCTCGGCTCCACGCCTCTCACGATGCACGGCGAACACACGTCATGAGGACTGCGACAAGCATTGGTTTGACAGGAGCAGACGTTGTCTAAAGCATTTAGGCAGACTAAAACTTTCTGGAGTGCTAGCGCAAAATAAAAAATAACGCTTTTCGAACCATGAAGGCTCGATTTAGATTCCGCAACAACTTGATGGAACCCGTAAGCGCTAAGACGGATTTTAGATGCACGCACGAGGATTTCGGTTCGATTAGCATGCATTGCCAGAGGCTTAGCGCGGAGCTTGGCAAGGTTGGAGAAGCATCCTCATTCATCCCCCACCGTGGCTTTGCCCATGTTCGCACCCCGTTATTCGGAATCCTCAGTCGAAATAAATTGGCCGCGTCACGGACGATACGTGAATCAAACTTCTGTCATGCATGCAATAATACAGTGGCAACAGGAATTTAAATGCTAGACCAGCTCGGAAGCAACTTTGATAACAGCTGAATTGTGGGAGGAATGGAAAATTACCACGTAATACCATGCATGTTTTGAGCTAAATGTGTTCTATTTTTGACTAAAGGAAATGTTTTCATTTTAAAATACAATTTTACTATTCGCTTCGTGTAACCTGAAACGTCACGCATTTTGCAGTACAGCACGACATAAATACGGTAACACAAGTTGTTTAAGTCAATCAGACTTTAATACGAGGAGCATAAAACTGGGGAAGACGAGACAGCTAGGATTGAGGAAGGCCCTCTCTCCCACTACCGATTGTTTCTCCGTTGTGTTCTATGTGATGGAGGTGAATTTGTATTTTGTGCGCATCGACTGCGTTCGTCATTTTGCGCACATGAATATATATTCCGACGCCCAACAGAGTGCGTATTAAAACAACGATATATCGAGGAAGCACAACGCATGACATATGTTGGAGGAAGCAAACACATGGAGCAGGAAAAGAATATTGGGTTATTTTATGACGCAATTAACTGCTAGGTCATATACCGTCGCCAACTTCTCACGCCGATTTATCGCGGGTGGTCTCGGTAATTCCGCTGGTTGCGGAACTAGAACCCATAATCTTGCGGTCAAGTGTCTAACACTTTACCGACTGGGCTACCTCGGCTCCACCAAACGCATCACATAGGAGGTTATCGGTAGCAGGTTCACATAAGCCACGTAGCTTAATGAGGTTACATCGAATCAATACATTACAATACCTAACATTACAGTGCGTACATATCTGGCACTTTATCTGGGACATCCTCATCGTGACATCTGTGGCTGAGAACAACTCGACATACATATATACACAGATTACTCACGAGCATCGTAGTGGGATGATGAGTACGCGTAAGCCTACAGGCTACGCTCTACCGACTTCACAAACATAGGCACATATCAGTTCTTGAGTTTGACATACACTCGGTGGAACTGCAACACGTACGTCTAGTCTCGTGTAATGTTTATGTAAAAAGTCCTGACATCCAGCTATATGATCAACGGCAGGTGATGTACCTATACGTCCAAACAATGAAGGATTCAAACACTGATCTAAATGTGAAGTGTCGTCCAAGTGCGGTTCACACTTCGCAGTCACTAAACAAACTGCTCGGTTTTTTCGCTGCTGCCGCTTTGCGAGCTTGGCGACGTTCGCCTAATTGTTTACCAGCCCGAGACTAATAAATGTCCGGTTCCTCGTTAAGTACTTCATGACATTTCATATATGGAAGTAAATCTGGATTCCAACACCTGGCGGAAACTTCTAATGACCTTTGGATGTCTGCTGAGATTGTTGGGTTCTTGGGCATGGTGAACACAAAACGCTGCATCCATCTCTGAATGTGTGGAAGAAGTCTTCCGTGGGAACCGTCAGGCCGCTAAGGCTCAGGAAGCGAGTCCAGAGCGCTTCTCGTGGTTTATTTCGGCATACGCTGATGGGTTCCCAGCGATCGGTCTGTTAGTTTCCTTCTGACCATGGACCAGGCCACACATCAACCCTCCTACCAACCACGCTTAACATTTTAAACATTCCTTCAATTCACATCATTAACGAGTTTGACAATGACAGTACTATCCCCATCCCATAAAAAATGGCAAGTGTGGGGAAATGGGGTTTTCGGTGGTTAACGACGAACACTGATGTCAAATTACACAAAATAACCTAACTGAATCTAACCTAACCAACTGATGTTGGACCTCAGAAGACATACTCGTGTTCGGTCATCCAAAACCTACTGATGTTTTATGCCGGATGTTGAACGTGATTTACGTAGGAAATGGTACATCCATTTTACCTCAATTACACCATTGCATCAGTTGTGCACCGTAGATTAATTCACCTAGTGGCATGGAAACGCAGTTAGGTAGTGGAAATATACATTTTGCATCCTGAGCTCAATCTGATATCATTATCCCATGTAGAAAGGGCTGGCCTTTTTTCTGCTGGAATATCATGATTAAAAAGGCTAAATATAGCCACATATAAATATATGCATTCACTTTTATAATTAAACCTGTTTTTTGCTTTTCATGCATGACTGCCTATCCTGTCTTTTTCCGATATTTCACTAATCCCAGGTAGCCTGCCTTGTTCTTCATTCAACACAGTTCATGGAAACGTCTTTTTAGGATACTAGGAAGAAGTTACTATTGAGCCTTAAGCTCTTGGGGGCCTAAAATGGCCACCTGTGAACTTGACCAGCTCCATACACAAAGAAATGGTATAACTATGCAATCGGACCTTCATATTTTGGTAGAGACAGGCTCATCATTTATGAATACCATCTTTTTGTTATTTATGTGCTGAACATGATGTGGGAGACATCCAAAGGTAGGTGTTCGGGAAACAAAACGTGCTCAGATACACCCCATCTTCCTCTACTCTGGTACCATTTTCAGGCTTTTGAGAGCAGTCAACTCAATGAAACTGCAAGGAAGTGACCTCTGATATGTTTTGCAATTACACCAGTATTTAATTGGTACCACAACGACTACAGTAAAGTAATCCTGCACAACCACATTCATGTTCAGAATATGACACAACACTACCGAACAATTATGTATTAAAGTTGTTCTATGCAAGTGGTTAGAGGGTTTTCATAGAAAGAACCAAGTGGATATAGATACCATGATCATTTTTTCCTAAATTCAGTAAACAGTATAAATACTGGTTTGGCCATACAAAAACAGCAGTAGAGCAATTTGTCGCATGCATAAAGTGTTTGGAAACCCCCTCTTACCCTACTACCACCACTGCCCAGCCATGATGCAACGGGCAATTACACAGTTTTGCAGAAGTTGGTGAATGGCACAGTGTGGCATGATTCAATATAGCACACAGGAACAATATGATAATTGATAGGGGACAATGCACATGCCAACATGAATCACCAGATTGCATCAATGACATGTTGACCAAGTTGATATTGTATTTATAGGGCCTTAATTCGCATGAATTGTTTGAGGTATGTGTTCTCAATATCAACCACGCCATGGATAAGTTAATTCTGGGGACGGTGTCTTTCAGTTCAAAGCCACCAGTATGCTAGCAAAAGAAGATAAAACCTTCAAGCTTCAATTAATGATATATATGCTTTACAAAGGCGAGGAAACTAATCGTGGGAAAAGCGCCATAATAGCGCTAAAATGAAAGGACCATATTTAGTAGATTTATCAGTATAGTCCAAAACTATAATATATTTTAGCAGTATTTTGGAATAAACGAACGCTTCTGGTCTATGACGTTTCATGGCGTAGGTTTTGTCCAGTTTAAACTAACTATACTAGAACTGCGGACATGGAGTACCTGTTGTCTCTAGTTATCTTGCCTTTACTAGACTGCGTGAGACGAAATGTACGACCCTCAATATACCAGGAGGTGCTGAGTTTACATCAAAAGTAGCGTTAGGGATTATGCTATGTTACTCAAATATAGGGTCGTATTGAGGGTCGTACATTTCGTCTCACGCAATGTCTAAAACCCAGGAGCACTTAAGAGTCATTCTTCGTTGTATTAAACTTTACTAGACCCCCCACCCTCCTCACCATTTGGCAGCCGGTCTCACCCGAAATAAAACAAACTTGTCGAAGAATACGACTACGTTTCCAACTAAAAAAACAGGCTAAGCGACGCACTGCCGCAAAATTATCCGTGAATGTAAGGCAATTTAGAGGAAATTCGAAGCGACCCGGACAAAATAGAATCTTTGTGACGTCAGATAGAATCTAGGCCGCACCTACATAATTGTTCCCAGTAATTTGTCGAAATTAGACAGATATGGCGCTATAGTTCCGAATACCAGATTTTCCAGATTGCGTGGGAGCTTCGATCCTTGCTTCGATGACATTTTTGTGTGAATCCTCAATGGCAAGATACCTCAAGGTAGTTGCGATGAGCTACCTGCGAAGAAAAGTAGGTCTGGCATGCCTAGGCGAGGCGAAATGAACACTGTTGAAAGACGCTGCCCGTGTATTGTACCATATGTATACCAAAGCCAGGCCCAAAAGCGAGGGGGAACCGCCCTGCTGCCCCCTTGGCTAAGCTCCTGATGTGATGCATGTTTCAGCTGACACTGATGGCAGTTGTGCATCTGCACGAGGTGATATGTCCGATAGTCTTGGAAAGATCTGACGTTGACTGAAATTGTCATGAGGATACTAAGGTGGCTACCTCTACTGTAACTTGGCTCTTGCCCAAGATTAAAAAATTATGGTGTTTCCGGATTTTTATCCTCTCCAGGGCATTATTGTCATTTTCTTCAAGTTTGCTGGTTGAATGGTAATGGTGCTGTTTGACAATGAGCTGCTCTGTGATGAGGTGCTCAATATTTATGGTAAAGTGCAAACTGAGGTACTGGTTTCATGAGCTTGGAATAAGCTCATGAGGTGCTGCAAGACCAATGGAGTTGATGTGCCCCTAAACCCCAATAACCAATCAAATATGCTCATGAGATGGTAAATGTTGGTAAATAATGGCACATAGTGGTAATGGTATATAACACAATGGTAAATATTGTGATTAATGAAAATATTGATTTTTGTTAATTTTTACTATCATTTTTTTTTTACTTAGAGTAAGATGATGAGACCATTTATTTCCACACACACATGTATATGCATACATACATATATGCATGTGCATGTACATATGTATATGTATATATGCATCCATGTATATATGTATATATACATATGTGTGTGTGTGTGTGTGTGTGTGTGTGTGTGTGTGTGTGTGTGTGTATGTATATGTATATATATATATATATATATATATATATATATATGTATATGTATATGTATATGTATATGTATATGTACATGTATATGTATATGTATATGCATATGTATATGTAATGTATATGTATATGTATATGTATATGTATATGTATATGTATATGTATATGTATATGTATATGTATATGTATATGTATATGTATATGTATATGTATATGTATATGTATATGTATATGTATATGTATATGTATATTATGTATATGTATATGTATATGTATATGTATATGTATATATATATGTATATGTATATGTATGTATATGTATATATACATATGTACATGTACATGCATATATGTACATGTATGCATATACATGTAATGTATATGTGTATGTACATGTACATGTGGAAATACATGTACATGGTCTCATCATCTTACATGTATATGCTAGGAAGGTTATGATATGTACATGTACATGTACTAAGTAAAAATACATGTACATGTATTAGTAAAATGTACATGTACATGTACATGCACATGTACATGCACATTACTGCTCATGTACATCAATCGACATGTACATGTACATGATATACCATATACATATTTCATGTACATGTACATATACATGTACATGTATATATGTATATGTACATGTATATGCTAAAAGCATGAGGGTGTGTGTGAAAACAGTAATTGGGGCATACTTTATTAGCAATGTTTCAGCTTGCACCTTTGTTATTGTGTTGTTGCAGTACATGTACATGTATGTACATGTACATGTACATGTACATTCATGTACATGTGCACATGTACATGTACATGTACATGTACATGTTACATGTACATGTACATTCATGAGCATATTTGATTGGTTATTGGGGTTTAGGGGCACATCAACTCCATTGGTCTTGCAGCACCTCATGAGCTTATTCCAAGCTCATGAAACCAGTACCTCAGTTTGCACTTTACCATAAATATTGAGCACCTCATCACAGAGCAGCTCATTGTCAAACAGCACCATTATATATATATATATATATATATATATATATATATATATATATATATATATATTGTGTGTGTATGTGTGTGTGTGTGTGTGTGTGTGTGTGTGTGTGTGTGTGTGTGTGTGTGTGTGTGTGTGTGTGTGTGTGTGTGTGTGCGCGTGCGCGTGCACGTGCGTGTGCGCGTGCGTGCATATGTGTGCGTGTGCGTGTGTGGGAGGGGGTGTGCGGGGGTGTGCGGGGGTGCGGGTGCAGGTGCGAGTGAGGGTGTGTGTGAAAACAGTAATTGGGGCATAGCTTTATTAGCAATGTTTCAGCTTGCACCTTTGTTATTGTTGTTGGAGAAGATTGTGTGGAGAGAGTGGTACTACATATGCACTGTAGATACATATTGCTTCACTCATACTAGCAGATTCAGAGGAGTTGCATACCAGTGCAGTCTTATGTTTTGACATTTTATGGAGATGCAAAACATGCAAGTGCTGCATCAATCAGTTCAAAACATCTGCATATCAGCACTTCAATGGCTCCCTGTAAATTGTGTTTGGTGTGTGCTTTCTCTAGAGAGTGGCATAGCAATTCTCATTTTGAAGCCCTATGAGATCTGTTCATTTGTATTTAGATGTGATGGTTTTTAAATGATGGAACCACAGTTGTGTAAGAGTACTTTATTCTTGGAATAAGATCATTTTTGTAATTGCCTTTTTGTTTTAACACCATGTTCTGTGCATATTCCTGCAATCACTATCCCTTTATCTTATCATGTGTTTTGTGCATTTCAGAACAAGTAATAATTTATTCAGGAATCAAGCAAGAAGTTATGTCTCAATCTCAGAAGCTTCCAGAAACACGTCAAGTACTGCTGGAACACATGCAAACAAAATTACGGTATGTTCTGACAAGTTGAATCACCCATAGATTTATTCACATGTAATTGCTTATAACTTGGTAAAAGAATATGATGTCCTATACATGTGGAATATATTGCTATATGTCTTAATAATTGAAACAGAGGTGTGAGAGGTCCCCATGAACCTTTTTTGTTGTTTTTTTATTGCAGGACAGCGATAAGCTTTGTTAAGGCCTTGAAATCTGGGTAAATATGATGATCACTTTAAGTTTAGATTTTCTGGATTTGTGTTCTTGTAATGCTATGCTATTTGATGTGATTAAGATGATGTGACCATTATTTTAACCACAAACAATTATTTTTATGTCATTGGCTGTCAAGACAATTGATGACATCATAGGCACAAGTCAACAACAATTTTATCAAATAACCCTGCTGGGAACAGCACTGTGCTGTCAGAAGAAAAAATTATGAACTTGCATGTTTGTCCTCAGAAGAAAGCTTAATTATTATGTAAGATACTGGAGCATGCAGCACAACTGATGCACCACAAGGCTAAGCATACACTGATATGAGTCATGCATATGACTGCATGTGGTTTGTCTATGGACTACTAAATGCATGAATCATAGAATAAGCAAAATAATCTAACCTAACCTAACCTACACAGAAATAATGTAGCATAATATACAAAATATATTATTGCATAATATAATATAATATAATCTAGCCTAACCTAGCCTAACAGGAAATCATGCCATTGGTATGAATCATCTTCCTAATTACTGGCATGTCATCAGCTTTTTCTTGTTGTAATAGTGCCTGCTTGAAATCAACATCTTCAGACCCACATATCTGTGCAAAGTTGTACTGATGTGCTGGTCTTCAGTTACTTTGTGCTTCAGACTGATTTATCCCCACAGTGTTGTGCATACTATCATTTGCTCACCCACATATAAAGTGTGTGTCATGAATGTCCTGTTCTGATGGTTTGCTACCTAAAAATTGTAATTGGTGAAGGTCTTATCTCAACACCTTTTACCTTGTTTGACCTTTAATGGTGAAACATGCATTTGGAGTGACCAATAAATAACCAGTCAATAATTTCAGGCATTTGTGTCCAGGACAAGAAGAAACCCTGACCTGCCAGATTGGCAAGGGTCTTTCCATTGTGGAGATATTGGACCTGCTGCAATCTGATGAAAAGCTGGAGGCTGCAGCACAAGCAATGCAGCCATTCCAACAGGATGGCAGGTACCTACTCTTGACTCTCATGCAAAATGCATACACATGAAGCACTCTTGCACAGCTAATTGCAAATATATATTGTTTGACACCTATTCTGTATCTTGTGATGTCTTCCACTTTCGGTACATCAGTAAGCCATATGGAAGGAGTGCTAGGATGCATGAATATGCATTTGCATGCTTAGATCTGATGACAATTTTTTCTGAGTACAATTTTTCTCTGATGAACTTGATTCTTATTCTTTTGATTTCTTGCATGTTGTAGCATCATTACCATGCCATATTTTTATACCCTAAGACATCCTTCCATCAAACAGAATGGTCTGGATGTTTTCCGGCAAGTTTTTTCATTTGTTTTTGTGATGTTCTCCGGCATATTTCGGGCAACCTAACAGGAACTGCAATCTCACTTCCTGTTTCCATTATGACAGTTTGTGTTCACCCATAAGATGCCAGGACGCACGTGCCGAACGCTGTCGGCGGTGTGCGTGCAGTAAGTACACCGTGACATTGGCAGTGCGCCAGTGTTGGTCGAAGTCCGCGGTCTGCTATTGACTGGTGTGGTGTATGTTGCCCCAGTCTGGAGGAGGTGGTGTTCGCTGCTGACTGGTGTGGTGTATGTCGCCCCAGTCTGGAGGAGGTGGTGTTCTCTGCTGACTGGTGGTGTGATGTGTCGCCCCAGTCTGGAGGAGGCGGTGTTCGCTGCTGACTGGTGGTGTGTGTCGCCCCAGTCTGGAGGAGGCGGTGTTCTCTGCTGACTGGTGTGGTGTGTGTCGCCCCAGTCTGGAGGAGCCGGTGTTCTCTGCTGACTGGTGGTGTGGTGTGTGTCGCCCCAGTCTGGAGGAGGCGGTGTTCTCTGCTGACTGGTGTGGTGTGTGTCGCCCCAGTCTGGAGGAGGTGGTGTTTGCTGTTGACTGGTGTGGTGTGTGTCGCCCCATTCTGGGGAGGCGGTGTTCTCTGCTGACTGGTGTGGTGTGTCGCCCCAGTCTGGAGGAGGCGGTGTTCGCTGCTGACTGGTGGTGTGGTGTGTGTCGCCCCAGTCTGGAGGAGGCGGTGTTCTCTGCTGACTGGTGTGGTGTGTGTCGCCCCAGTCTGGAGGAGGCGGTGTTCTCTGCTGACTGATGGTGTGATGTGTTGCCCCAGTCTGGAGGAGGCGGTATTCGCTGCTGACTGATGGTGTGATGTGTCGCCCTAGTCTGGAGGAGGTGGTGTTCTCTGCTGACTGATGGTGTGGTGTATGTTGCCCCAGTCTGGAGGAGGTGGTGTTCTCTGCTGACTGGTGGTGTGATGTGTCGCCCCAGTCTGGAGGAGGCGGTGTTCTCTGGTGACTGGTGGTGTGGTGTGTGTCGCCCCAGTCTGGAGGAGGCGGTGTTCTCTGCTGACTGGTGTGGTGTGTGTCGCCCCAGTCTGGAGGAGGCGGTGTTCTCTACTGACTGGTGTGGTGTGTCGCCCCAGTCTGGAGGAGGTGGTGTTCACTGGTGACTGGTGGTGTGGTGTGTGTCGCCCCAGTCTGGAGGAGGTGGTGTTCGCTGCTGACTGATGGTGTGATGTGTCGCCCCAGTCTGGAGGAGGTGGTGTTCGCTGCTGACTGATGGTGTGATGTGTTGCCCCAGTCTGGAGGAGGCGGTGTTCGCTGCTGACTGATGGTGTGATGTGTCGCCCCAGTCTGGAGGAGGCGGTATTCTCTGCTGACTGGTGTCGTGTGTGTCGCCCCAGTCTGGAGGAGGCGGTGTTCTCTGCTGACTGGTGGTGTGATGTGTCGCCCCAGTCTGGAGGAGGCGGTGTTCACTGCTGACTGATGGTGTGATGTGTCGCCCCAGTCTGGAGGAGGCGGTGTTCGCTGCTGACTGGTGTGGTGTGTGTCGCCCCAGTCTGGAGGAGGCGGTGTTCTCTGCTACGTGGGTGTGTCGCCCCAGTCTGGAGGAGGTGTCTCTCTGCTGGGGTGTCGCCCCAGTCTGGAGGAGGCGGTGTTCGCTGCTGACTGATGGTGTGATGTGTCGCCCCAGTCTGGAGGAGGTGGTGTTCTCTGCTGACCGATGGTGTGATGTGTCGCCCCAGTCTGGAGGAGGCGGTGTTCTCTGCTGACTGATGGTGTGATGTGTCGCCCCAGTCTGGAGGAGGCGGTGTTCTCTGCTGACTGATGGTGTGATGTGTCGCCCCAGTCTGGAGGAGGCGGTGTTCGCGCGCGTGTCCGCCGTGGACTCTGAGCTGTGTGCCCAGCTGACTGGCATGCTGCTGGAGGAGGCGCCGCTGCGGCTGGCCAGACTGCTGCAGGACCAGACGCGTCTCGCACAGGTCGTCCACCACGCCCGCGTCGAGTACCTACGTTTCACGGCGGTGAGCGGTGTCCCTGGCAGTGGGTCGTGTGCCTGCACTGTAGGCGTTCATCCACTGCCGGGTTTGCGTACGTGGACCGCTGGCGTTGTACCTCTGCTACTGGCCGTGCTTGAAGGTGAAACCATTCTGCTTTGGGACATAATTCCGTGCAGATATGGAGTTATTCCCGCAAAACGTCTGGGCGGCTCTGCAAGACCCTTGCTAATCGACCCTTGCTCAACCATTGCCAGGTAGTTCTGCTTGTGGAGAGGGCCAATATACCTGCAAAATCCAAATTTTTGGTTGAGTTTGAACCACTTATGATTCAAACCGGTGTCCAGTGTGGCGTTGTAGTATCGCCGGGAGGGGTGGGGGCGGATTGTTTGTTTGTTTATTGGATGGTTCACGACACACGTTATGCCCATTCACGGCTAATGGCGCCGCCCACACTGTTTCGCCGGTGGGCCGCGGGATTGGGAAATGCCCTGAGTGGCGTTAGAGTTGAACCCGGGACCTTTGGTACCCATAGCCCGACACCTTAACCACTCGGCCATCCCCGCCCCGGGGCGGATTGATACGAAGCTCGACCCGCTCAGACAGCATGCCAGCGACCACTCAATGGCTGCGCTTCACTTCACGAGTGTCCTCGTCGCCCGGTGGTGGAGGGCGGCAGTAGACGGAACGCCTGTGGACATGAGCGCACCTTCGGCGCGGCCACCGTGAGCTGAGCACTGCTGGCGCCCGCAGGCCGAGCACCCGGACCACGCGCCGCCCGGCAGGGAGCACCTCGGCGACCGGCTGTACGCGCGGCTGGGCGCGCTCCAGCCGCAGCTGGCCGCCCAGCTGACGGGCATGTTGCTGGAGCTGCCCGAGGATGAGGTGGCCGCCCTGCTGACCGACGGACAGCTGTTGCAGCAGCGCACGCGCCAGGCGCTGCGTGCGCTCGGTCGGTGACGCCAGATGGTGATCGCCAGGTCGACATGGGCCGCCGCCAGGGGCCGCTTCGTTTCGTGCCGATGCCATTTGCGGGTGTGTTCGATGTTGACTGCGAGATTGACGTCACCGTGACATGTGGCAATGCGATGGTACGACTACGCCGATGCCCGGATACTCGGCCAATGTGATAATCTGAAATGTACCTTGTCCTGCGAAACTGCGCGGCTATTGCCTGCTGTGCGAGGAGTCATGCCAATTTTGACATCGGGGATTGCTCTGTCATTGAACTGTGGCACCGGGAACCTCTGTCATAGGGAACCCTGATACCGGGACCGTTCTGTCGGGAAACTGTGGAACCAGGGACCGCTCTGTCAGGAAACTGCCGAACCAAGGACCGCTCTGTCAGGAAACTGTGGAACCAGGGACCGCTCTGTCGGGAAACTGCGGAACCAGGGACCACTCTGTCAGGAAACTGGCACCGAGGACCACAGTCATAGAACTGTGGCATCAGGTACCTCTGTCATATGGAACTGCGGCACCGGGGACTTCTCTGTCGTAGGAAACTGACGCCGGGGATCGAACTGTTATAAGAAACTGTGCCACCTGGGATCTTTGTCACAATAAATTGACACGGGGAATCGCTCTGTTATAGAAAATTGTCATTTTTTGTTTGATCATATCATTTTTCAACTGTCTGATCATTTTTGAACAGCGTTGAAATTGCATCATGCTACCAATGCTGTTGCAGCACTTCGTGTGAGGCTGTACATAGACTATGTTTTACCCTCACTACTTAGTGATGTGCAATTGATTGCTGACGCCAACTGCTTGATATGAACTGAGAAATTGTAGTTCAATGTTAAATAGTGCATGTGTTGAGCTTGAGTGGAACTGACGGTTGAAGAGTAGATAAACAGTGTTTGATGGAGCGAGGGATGAGTCTAAGCATCTGGTTCCCAGTCTCGAGAAGGTGGGTTTACGGTAAACAGATATAGAAAGGTGGCCATGCTCTTTTGTGATTAGAACGTCAAAGGACTGAAGAACACAACGGATCGGTAGGAATACAGTTCCAAATCTGCCTAAGTACTTCGTGCTTACGTTTTTCGGACAGCAGTATGATAGTCTGAAGTCTGAACTTGTTCGATTACTGTCAAAGTTTTACCCCTTCATGGACAGCAGATCATCTTGTTCATTTGTTTCGCAATGGGTTCCTTATTCCTACATAATAACAGGATTCATGAATGTCGCTTATCCGCGGCAGTCTATCGCATCAGCCGTGCCTCTTGCGGGGCACTGTGCGTGGGTCTATCCTGCGTAGACTGTGTTGTAGTGTACAACAACATTTAGGAAGATCAGACCGCACTTAACGTGTCCTCTGCAGTCCCGACCCGTCACTAGGCAGAGAACACGTGTTTGCGTGTGGTGCACACTTCTCCACTGACGACTTTTCTATCTTGTCCCGCTGTAGTTCGATCCTTGATCTCCGTATTATGGAATCTCTGCATACATCAACAGCGCCCCAGTCTAAATACTATGGCCTCATCTTTTCCGGTAAAAATAACCGTGCCATAGATGTTTGCTCGCAGGAGGGAGTGAGAAATTCAACCTGGCGTGCTTCACCTTGCATTCGTGTGTTTCGAAACCACTGTATGAATGATGTATAGATCTGTGTTCTTATATAGTCTGGTTTGTTGTTTTCTGTTCCTAAAGGTGCTACGCAATGTAGCGAAACTTCGAGCTCAGGCAATGCAGTCTAAATGGAGATCTAATGATTTATATAGCTCTATTGGGCATCATATTTCTTATATATATATATATATATATATATATATATATATATATATATATATATATATATATATATATATATATATATATATATATATATATATATATATATATATATATATATATATATATATATATATATATATAACATACAAACATAACATTCAGAACTTCTGTCATTTTCCACCTAACATTTTCAGTCTGATAGACATAATCGACTGTTTTTCTTCGTGTCCATTTTTTCGTTGGGTGAAATGGAACGTGACTACCGAATTATAATGGATTACGTGTTTATCGTCTCGTTGACAATAATAACACGATGGCGAAAATTGATGACAGAGCCGAACCGGGCGGCGACGGTATCTGAACACACTCCCGACTGCGCAGACCGCTAATCCTCCAGCCACGTTCATCATTCATTTCGTGGCGAACAACCGCGGAACAGGCGTTCGGATATCGCCTCAAGTGGTGGCAGGTGGCAGATCATTGACCTGTCACCCGACAGCGTAAATCGATAATAATGAACAAATCGGTGATATGAAGTCACCAGTGTTGAGAGAAGTGTGGACGAACCGCACATGGTAAACCATGACTCCTGTTCGTATTGAAGAAGACACTCATATTGCTATATTGGATCGGATTGCAAGACACCTGCTCTCACGTTCATTCTGCATTTGCCTGCAACTTTACTTGTATCTTGAGGGAACTGGAACTATCGGGTGTGGGAGACGTCGCTTACAACTAAATTGTGTTGCACGTCTGTGTACGTTTAGCACGTGCTTTACACGACGTCGAAATATGGAGAGATCGGATGCAGAAAAATTACAATATTTTGCCATTTCTGTACAGGAAGTTAATTTTGGATAAAATTGGTAGGAATTAACACGATAGGGGAAAATATTGTGTCAAAATCCTGCTCAACGAGTCCGTAACGACTACGTGCTCACTGCTGCGCTGGGCTAATCGAGGCATTTGTAATGCTTGCAGTTGTGATTATTGAAAGCTTCAAAATATGCGATCTTCTAATCTGTGAAATGTGGTTGCTGTTGCTGACAAGGAAAGCGAACAGGATACTTTTTGGGCTGCTCACGGGAGGACTGGCAACATTTCTGTCGGTCCTGAGCTGTCTGTGGCGGTCAGTATTTTCAGCTGCGTGTCTCTGTTTCCATGCATGTTTTTGTTTATTTCATTGGAACAGTTCAGCATGTTATAGACAACGAGAGTAGACGGTATTACACGGCGCTGTGACTCATTTTCGGGATCCGTAAAAGTGACTATTTTTGTCCTCATCAGCGTGGTTATGTCCGAGGGGTGAAATATTTTTGTAGCACTCATGACTCCTCGGCTTTTTATTGGATAATTGTGCAGCTTTGCGCAAAATACATGAATTCAATATGTTGGTGGAATTCCTCGGAGATACTGGCGTGTAGAAGGAAAGCTGCTAGGTTTTGGTGTGAGTGCATGAAGATCAGCATGGGGTTTGATGAACGGGGACGGCTGAAACTCCAGTTGTGCGTTGTCCCGATAGATGGCGGGGAAGGGTCTGTGACTGCCCATGGTATATTCCGTCATTATTGTGCGCCTTGCCAAATCTCCGGGTGTTTTCAAACCACCCGGAGATCAAGCATGCTGTAGTACAGCATGTGCACGATATTTTTTTATTGCCAGCTGCGCGAGTTTCATCACTTTGTAACGTCAGGTCATCAACCTATGAAGGTTAGCTCGGAGGATGTTCACCGAACCGTATCTGCAATATGCTAGCCAGCCAGTCTACGGTGGTGCATTCGTCAAGCGCGGCCGAGCATAGTTTTCCACGCACGATCGCCTGATGGTTACATTAGCCTTCCGAGGTACCGGGAACTGACCGCTGAATCGCAGGAATGCCACTAATGGATAGCCCTGACCCTTCCGATCTTAGGTTATTCCTCAGCATGTCATGCCACCAATGGTAAAATATAATCAGTCGTCAATCTTAAAGCTTGTGTGCTCGAAAGAGGAACGCCAGTATTGCAGAAGGGCAGGTGCTGATGCCGACAATCTGCCTCATGGGCACCTCATGTTTCCACCCCCTCCCCTCCAGTGGATGCGCTACTTGAGTCCCGTGTCGTCCTGTCATGCTTTGTCATCACTTATGCCACGCTCTAATGGTGCCGTATGACCTAATGGTGCCTCCAGTTGTAGGTCGCCAGAGTACATTTTGCTTCTACGAGTGAGGAAGAAGGCCGGCCGAGCTGACAGCCATGTACATACGCATGAGCGATCCTATCAGTCCAGCCCGACTTGACCTAACCATCCCGCTTTTGAGTGCGATACGTTTTTGCTACAACGCATTAAGTCAAGTTTTCTGGACCCATTATTTCTTCTGTAGGGTGTGCTCTTACAAACTCCCATGCAGTGCTATCTTTGAAGTACTCTCACTTTGTGTTCAGCGAAAAGCTGTGTTGACACGTGGCGTCTCGCTGCCCAGTGATCACGAGTATGTATATGTGTCCACCCGTCGCCCAGTGATCACATGCATGCATATGTTGTGTCCACCCGTCGCCCAGTGATCACGTGTATGTATATGTGTCCACCCGTCGCCCAGTGATCACATGTGTCCACCCGTCGCCCAGTGATCACATGTGTCCACCCGCCGCCCAGTGATCACGTGTATGTATATGTGTCCACCCGTCGCCTAATGATCACATGTATGCATATGTGTCCACCCGTCGCCCAGTGATCACATGTGTCCACCCGTCGCCCAGTGATCACGTGTATGTATATGTGTCCACCCGTCGCCCAGTGATCACATGTATGTATATGTGTCCACCCGTCGCCTAATGATCACGTGTATGTATATGTGTCCACCCGTCGCCTAATGATCACGTGTATGCATATGTTGTGTCCATCTGTCGCCCAGTGATCGCGTGTATGTATATGTGTCCACCCGTCGCCTAATGATCACGTGTATGTATATGTGTCCACCCGTCGCCCAGTGATCACGTGTATGCGTATGTGTCCACCCGTCGCCCAGTGATCACGTGTATGCGTATGTGTCCACCCGTCGCCCAGTGATCACGTGTATGTATATGTGTCCACCCGTCGCCCAGTGATCACGTGTATGTGTATGTGTCCATCAGTTGCTAAAGGTGGGCAGCTGTGATTAGTCCTCCAGTCTTCTGCTGGCAGCGGCACGCTGCCCGTATCTCGTGCCTGCAGCCGGAGAGAACGTCCATTAGTTTTTCTCGCCCTCATCCGTCCAGTGTCCCTGCTGGTGCTTTCCTGAATTACGAACATAGACATATTTGAGCCTTCCAGGGGTATTTCAAGAAGTCTTGATTTGATGGTGTTTGAGTCAAATATTTTATCGCACGAAAGCTGTAGTAGAGACGTGGGTACATTACTTGCGTTACTTGTGGAGAGCACCTGAACAGTCACAGGGTTTGCCTGCGGACGGATTTTTTACCAGAGCCCACAGAGTTCCGGGTTTTGTAGGAGGGTACGATAGTTGGTGTCGCATTTGCTCTATTCGTTCCTCGCTGAACGTTTTTTTTATAGAACCAATGCGAGCACACAAAGTTGTGCAAGTGCCATCACGAGGGTGCACGGCGACAGCTTGTGCGCCCTGTGGGACGCCACATCAACAAAGAAAACACGGCGGTGCCCCAGACGCGGTGCGAATCTGCTAATTCGCGGCATGTCTCGTGCGAGTAATAGTAAGCTTAGAAGTGCACCGGAATATACAGATTATTTGTGCCGCCTGTAAAGCTGGCATGCTTTGCAAGCAAGGACATAACAGGTGTATATGAGGAGTGCTTGTTCTCATTACTGTCATCTCGTATTTACTCTCAGAGGAGTGCTACGTTAAAGTTCCCATGTTTGCTTGCTAAGGTATCGGATGCGGGGGGGGGGGTGTCGCCTCCTAAATATGCAGACGCATGTATTGTCATAAGAATGGTGGTCAAATTGTGACAAAAATTAATCGTTACGCCTGCACCAATTAATGTGCCATGACAACAACGACGGCGACCACTCAGCTAGCAGTACACGAACACCGCACGTGCTCCGCTGAGTGATTAGCCCAGATGACGAGCAGCGGGGTGAGCAGGGCCAATGGCTGATGGCGGGGCTGTCCAGCACACGGCGGCGGTGCTGGCGGCTCGGTGCCGGTGACACGCACCCGCCGCGGCACACACGGCGCCGAGCCGACCGCCGCGGCCGCCGGCCTCGCCTGTGCCACGCTTACGCACTGACCCGGAAAGGCTGGCCGACCGGCGGCCTCGGCGGCGCATAGTCGGCCGCGCCGTGACCGGTGCGCGAGGTGGCCGCCGGCACACCGAGGGGCCTCCCGGGGCCAGCGGCGCCCCCCCCCTCCTCAGGCGCCGCCCTGCACCCTGTACTGGACCGCACCCCATACAGGGGTACCAACAGCTCCGGCGCCGCCCTGCACCCTGCGCTGGACCGCACCCCATACAGGGGTACCAACAGCTCCGGCGCCGCCCTGCACCCTGTACTGGACCACACCCCATACAGGGGTACCAACAGCTCCGGCGCCGCCCTGCACCCTGTACTGGACCACACCCCATACAGGGGTACGGACAGCTCCGGCGCCGCCCTGCACCCTGTACTGGACCGCACCCCATACAGGGGTACCAACAGCTCGGGCGCCGCCCTGCACCCTGTACTGGACCACACCCCATACAGGGGTACGGACAGCTCGGGCGCCACCCTGCACCCTGCACTGGACCACACCCCATACAGGGGTACCAACAGCTCCGGGGCCGTCCTGCACCCTGTACTGGACCGCACCCCATACAGGGGTACCAACAGCTCCGGCGCCGCCCTGCACCCTGTACTGGACCACACCCCATACAGGGGTACCAACAGCTCCGGCGCCGCCCTGCACCCTGTACTGGACCACACCCCATACAGGGGTACCAACAGCTCGGGCGCCGCCCTGCACCCTGTACTGGACCACACCCCATACAGGGGTACCAACAGCTCCGGCGCCGCCCTGCACCCTGCGCTGGACCGCACCCCATACAGGGGTACCAACAGCTCCGGCGCCGCCCTGCACCCTGTACTGGACCACACCCCATACAGGGGTACCAACAGCTCCGGGGCCGTCCTGCACCCTGTACTGGACCACACCCCATACAGGGGTACGGACAGCTCGGGTGCCGCCCTGCACCCTGTACTGGACCACACCCCATACAGGGGTACCAACAGCTCGGGCGCCGCCCTGCACCCTGTACTGGACCACACCCCATACAGGGGTACGGACAGCTCGGGTGCCGCCCTGCACCCTGTACTGGACCACACCCCATACAGGGGTACCAACAGCTCGGGCGCCGCCCTGCACCCTGCACTGGACCACACCCCATACAGGGGTACGGACAGCTCGGGTGCCGCCCTGCACCCTGTACTGGACCACACCCCATACAGGGGTACCAACAGCTCGGGCGCCGCCCTGCACCCTGCACTGGACCACACCCCATACAGGGGTACGGACAGCTCGGGTGCCGCCCTGCACCCTGTACTGGACCACGCCCCATACAGGGGTACGGACAGCTCGGGCGCTGCCCTGCACCCTGTACTGGACCACGCCCCATACAGGGGTACCAACAGCTCGGGCGCCGCCCTGCACCCTGTACTGGACCACACCCCATACAGGGGTACGGACAGCTCGGGCGCCACCCTGCACCCTGTACTGGACCACACCCCATACAGGGGTACCAACAGCTCGGGTGCCGCCCTGCACCCTGTACTGGACCACACCCCATACAGGGGTACCAACAGCTCGGGCGCCGCCCTGCACCCTGTACTGGACCACACCCCATACAGGGGTACCAACAGCTCCGGCGCCGCCCTGCACCCTGTACTGGACCGCACCCCATACAGGGGTACCAACAGCTCGGGCGCCGCCCTGCACCCTGCGCTGGACCACACCCCATACAGGGGTACGGACAGCTCGGGTGCCGCCCTGCACCCTGTACTGGACCACACCCCATACAGGGGTACGGACAGCTGGGGTCTACCGGACAGAAGGTAGTTCATATGCTCATTATAAGCGCTGCGGGTTCGAGCAGTTCGTGTGAGTTCTGCACGCGGGAATAATCTGCATCTGGAGAGTGGTACTGTCCATCTGCGCATATCGAAATATATCGAGGGGACCTTGGGTTGTCGGACTAGGATCATGTACGTGCTGGATGTATGAAGGGGAATGAATTTACGTGATCTTTTCCCTCGAATGGAAAGTGACGTCTTTCTCGTTGGAACTGAAGGAAGATTGTAACACAAAACCTCGAGAGACCAGAACTGTATCACCGATTTATTACCGGTATATCTTCAATATCAATAAGTTCTGTCGTACATAAATACGCAATCCCGTTTTCTCTGTAGGCTTGCGACACTGTCCCCGGCGAACGATATGTCCTTTCGCGCTCTCCGGCTAATGCGAAATTCAGTCACACCCCTTCACCACATGGTCTGGACTCGGCAGATGACCTGTAGTCCACATCAGCTGACTGGCCGTGGGATCAGCCGCTTGACATAGCGGTGCCGAAGTCGACAGCTGGTACTGAGCCGGCATGTGTCCCTGGCCGGGGGTGTATGGTATGAGCTACGGTACCTGCCAGACGACCTGTGGACGTACTGATGTCGCTGCAGTCAGTCGTCACGTCACCTGTGGACGTACTGATGTCGCTGCAGTCAGTCGTCACGTCACCTGTGGACGTACTGATGTCGCTGCAGTCAGTCGTCACGTCACCTGTGGACGTACTGATGTCGCTGCAGTCCGTCGTCACGTCACCTGTGGACGTACTGATGTCGCTGCAGTCAGTCGTCACGTCACCTGTGGACGTACTGATGTCGCTGCAGTCGTCGTCACGTCACCTGTGGACGTACTGATGTCGCTGCAGTCAGTCGTCACGTCACCTGTGGACGTACTGATGTCGCTGCAGTCCGTCGTCACGTCACCTTGGACGCACTGATGTCGCTGCAGTCCGTCGTCACGTCACCTGTGGACGTACATGTCGCTGCAGTCGTCGTCACGTCACCTGTGGACGTATTGATGTCGCTGCAGTCAGTCGCCACGTCACCTGTGGACGTACTGATGTCGCTGCAGTCGTCGTCACGTCACCTGTGGACGTACTGATGCGCGCAGTCCGTCGTCACGTCACCTGTGGACGTACTGATGTCGCTGCAGTCAGTCGTCACGTCACCTGTGGACGTACTGATGTCGATGCAGTCCGTCGTCACGTCACGTGTGTCGTCACGTCACGTGTGAGGTATGCGAACATAATACTACAGTGCTTAAATTGTCATCCATGTAAACACACGGACGGCTCTCGATGCTAGGTACAGTTCAAAATGTTCCATCGCCTGCGTGTGAAGCCCTACCGGTGCTCAATACTGCAATAATCTTGTGACTGTGGCGTTGCAACATTCGCATGGCATCTCCGGTATGCAGATGACCAGCGGGCGGCGTCACACTTAACCGTTGGTGTGTGGCGGCCGCCTTCGACTCGACTGGCTGACTTATCGCCGGCTCAGCTCGCATGGCCGGCTTACGTCGCGTCCCTCGGATCACCGTCTGACCTACCCTGACCCACGTGGCAGCACGTCGCGTGGCAACCAGAGGATTCACCGACCTAGCTGACCTGACCTAGCTCAGCTGACACTAGTCCAGTGGACGATGTTGTAGCGTTGTGTACAAGTTAGTTGGTTGTTAGGGCTTTAGGGCGCATCGACTAAATTGGTCATGTGGCGCCCAGCGCTGCGTACAACGGAATGGTACGGGTAACCAGGTGCCCTGTGTGACCCGGGCAACTAGGTGACCTGAAGTGACCCGGGAAACTAGGTGATCAGAGGTGACCCGTGTGACAATCTGGCCTGGAGTGATTGTCTGTCTTGAAGTGGCCCGAGCGGCCAGACGACCTGAGAGGACCGGCCGTCTTGAAGAGGCCCGAGCGGCCAGACGACCTGAGAGGACCGGCCGTCTTGAAGTGGCCCGAGCGGCCAGACGACCTGAGAGGACCGGCCGTCTTGAAGAGGCCCGAGCGGCCAGACGACCTGAGAGGACCGGCCGTCTTGAAGTGGCCCGAGCGGCCAGACGACCTGAGAGGACCGGCCGTCTTGAAGTGGCCCGAGCGGCCAGACGACCTGAGAGGACCGGCCGTCTTGAAGAGGCCCGAGCGGCCAGACGACCTGAGAGGACCGGCCGTCTTGAAGTGGCCCGGGCGGCCAGACGACCTGAGAGGACCGGCCTTCTTGAAGTGGCCCGAGCGGCCAGACGACCTGAGAGGACCGGCCGTCTTGAAGTGGCCCGAGCGGCCAGACGACCTGGGAGGACCGGCCGTCTTGAAGTGGCCCGGGCGGCCAGTTGTCCTGCATGCTGACCGACTGACCCGGCATGACCCGGATGCCCTGTCGACCGGCTGTGTTCACGGTTCACCACACTGCAGCAGTCCATCGTGCAGACGATGGACGGCCGGCCAGCTGGACGGTCGGCCCAGGTCACGACAGCTGCTCCCGCTACGTCTCGCCCACCACATGATGCCGGGACAGGTCGAACACGGACAGTAGCCACTTCGGCACGGTAACACTCCTACAGTGGCCACGTCGGCACGGTAACTCTCCGACAGTAGCCACTTCGGCACGGTAACACTCCTACAGCGGCCACGCCGGCACGGTAACTCTCCGACAGTGGTGGAGTGTTACCGTGACCAGTGTTACCGCGTCGGCACGGTAGCTCTCCGACAGTGGCCACGTCGGCACGATAACTCGCCGACAGTGGCTACGTTGACACCCGAGCACGGTAGCACTCCGACAATGTCTGCGTTGACACGCGGGTAGGGCAACACCTCTGATAGTGGGCGGGTCAATGCCCGGGCAGCGCAAGACTGGGGTGGTAGGCAAGCCGACACCGGGGCGCTGCAGTAAGCTAGTGCAACAATGTGTGTCCTCCAATGCCGTCAAGCTTGCATCTCGCACGCTTATGTTGTATTCCCGATCTTGATTCGTTGACGGTTTGACGAGACAAGCCGAAGCACACCTTTCGAAACACCTAACGTTTAATCCAGTGAAGTCCGATAATTGTAAAAATGAAGAAGATTCACCCGGATAGAATTACCAAATGACTACAAACATTATATTAGTAGCCAGAAAGCACGTGAAGCATCGTTACTTTCTTCAGTTTCTATGCTTGCAGCAAAACTGGAGTTAATCCGTTCTCCAGCCCGTATCCAATTATTTCGCCAAACTCCACCCGATACTTTTAGTTTTCCGTTCCGAGCGCACATCCGTACGGAATCCAGTCCGTGCCGTGCTCCAGCTGCCATCAGTTGCTCCAGCTGCCATCAGTGGCTGCGGCCGTCTGCCCACACGCACCGTAAGCAATGCAGCCGAGATAGCCGGCCGAGTGCTGAAGCCTGAGCACTGAGCACTGAGCAGGACCGGCGACATTGCGCAGGCGACGGTCGGCAGCCGGACCGTTGACGCACGACTCCGCCCGCCGTGGGAACCGCCGGCGCCGACTCACCACCGGCGGACGCGGAAGCCGTGGCGGAAACGGTTCCGGCCGCGCATGCCGCCGCCTCGTCGTGTGTGACTCGGGATCGTCCGGCGACGGCGGCCAGCGTCGCGACGCCGACCGCGCGTGACCGGGCCGCATTGCAGCCGTGGCTGAGCCGCGGCCGGCGCCGGCGGCCACACGACCGGAAGCGGTCCGTGGCCGGGGGAGGGGGGGGGCGCTGTCGGACCGCCCGTGGCCCACCACACCGACACAGCCGGTGTACTGGGCCACGGGCACACCTGTCGGACACTACACCGACACAGCCGGTGTACTGGGCCACGGGCGCACCTGTCGGGCACCACGCCGACACAGCCGGTGTACTGGGCCACGGGCCACAGACCACACCTGTCGGGCACCACACCGACACAGCTCCGGTGTACTGGGCCACGGGCCACACCTGTCGGACACCGTACCGACACAGCCGGTGTACTGGGCCACGGGCGCACCTGTCGGGCACCACGCCGACACAGCCGGTGTACTGGGCCACGGGCCACACCTGTCGGACACTACACCGACACAGCCGGTGTACTGGGCCAGTGGCGCACCTGTCGGACACCACATCGACACAGCCGGTGTACTGGGCCACGGGCGCACCTGTCGGGCACCACACCGACACAGCCGGTGTACTGGGCCACGGGCGCACCTGTCGGATACCATGCCGACACATCCGGTGTACTTGGCGACGGGCCACAGACCGCACCTGTCGGACACCACACCGACACAGCCGGTGTACTGGGCCACGCACCACACCTGTCGGGCACCACGCCGACACAGCCGGTGTACTGGGCCACGGGCGCACCTGTCGGATACCATGCCGACACAGCCGGTGTACTGGGCCACGGGCCACAGGGTCTCTAATCGAGCTGGACACGGAACTGAGGGTCACTTTGGGCTTCAGTGGCAGCGTGGGGGATTGGTGGGCTTGGTGGCCACTGCTTCTGATGCAGCTGGATGTCCTCGCTGTCTTGCCGGCGTAATTAATTGTATTTCACTCAGTCGCTTTGGTCCCACGATCCCAAAACTTGAGGTAGGAGAAAGGCAAATACACAGAGGTGAGGCGCAGATTGTGCCGCATTCTAGAAAATAGTCCACCTGCAAATGAAAAAAGCTAACCAACTCCGAAGAGCGATGTTCATACAAAGGGTAATATTATCATATTATAAAGCACCAACTGGCTCATATAGAGCTTACATGACCTATCAGTTATACTGAGGGAACTGTGCTTCCAGCAGCAGACGGGCGAGTGTGCCGGCGGAACTGGCCAGCAGTGACCCGTGGGGGGGAGGGGGGGGCAGCGTGCACCTGGGCCCCCGCCAGTGGTGTGGCCGCCGTTGGCCACCCATCTGTGGTGAGCCGCCGCTCTGGTTGGCCGACGGAGCGGCCATATTGCTCCACCGCCGGCCGCCGAGACCCACTTGTGGTGGCCAGCAGAGCGGTGCGGGCAGGCTGTAGCCGTGTGGAGGTGGACACCACATGGCCACTGGGCGCCCGGCCATACCGACCATCCACCGGCCATACTGACCATCCACCGGCCATACTGACCATCCACCGGCCATACTGACTGTCCACTGGCCATACTGACCATCCACCGGCCACACTCATCATCCACCGGCCATACTGACCATCCACCGGCCATACTGACCATCCACCGGCCATACTGGCCATCCACCGGCCATACTGACTGTCCACCGGCCATACTGACCATCCACCGGCCACACTCATCATCCACCGGCCATACTGACCATCCACCGGCCATACTGATCATCCACCGGCCACACTGACCATCCACCGCCCACACTAACCATCCAGCCATACTGACCATCCACCGGCCATACTGACCATCCACCGGCCATACTGACCATCCACCGGCCATACTGACCATCCTCCGGCCATACTGACCATCCTCCGGCCATACTGACCATCCACCGGCCACACTGACCACCCACCGGCCATACTGACCATCCACCAGCCACACTGACCATCCACCGGCCATACTGACCATCCACCGGCCACACTGACCATCCACCGGCCATACTGACCATCCACCGGCCATACTGACCATCCACCGGCCATACTGACCATCCACCGGCCATACTGACCATCCACCGGCCACACTGACCATCCACCGGCCATACTGACCATCCACCGGCCACACTAACCATCCACCGGCCACACTGACCATCCACCGGCCACACTGAGTGGAGCTCTAGGGCACTGGCAGCTAACGCCAGGGTAGGAAAGCTCTGCCATGAGCTAGGTGTTACATTTGTAGACGAGTGGAGCAGGTTTTATGCATCGTGGGACCTCTATCAGAGGAATGGCCTGCACTTTTCTGAGAAGGGGGTCCATGTGTTAGGCAAAGTATACAAGCATGTCCTTCAGGGAAACTAGGAAATGGGGTGGGGAGGGATGAAATTGCATTGCCAACTCAGGAATAATCCAATAGCGTCAGCCAAGGCAATAGAACCTCAAAGTCTGCATATAGGGACAGCAGCAACTCAAGGGGACAGAGTTATAGTTCATCTAGTAATAAAAGAACTCCTCAATATGAAAAAGCCACAGGTGGTTATGGAGGATTTGTTAAGTGTATGATGTTTAATGCTCAGAGTATCCGTTCCAAATTTGATGAGTTCAAGTGTTATGTTGCAGAGGAGGAACCGGATTTTGTTTGCATTACGGAGGCATGGGTCAGTGAAGGGTATTTTGGAGATAACCTACAGGACTATGAGATCCAGGGATACAACATGTTTTCGTGCAATAGGGGTCCAGCGGTGAAGGGGGGTGGTGTAATGCTCTATATGAATAGCTTATTCAGTTCTCAAAAAGTAGCAGGTGGGGATAAAAATGTGTCTGTGGAGTCCATTTGGCTTGATGTCACCGTGGGAAAAGGCAGCAGCAATACTCTTAGGATAGGAGCTTTCTACCGATCAGGAACCCTGCCACATTCTCAACAACTGGAGCTTGACAAGGTGATTTGTGAGGAAATCAGTAGAAACTTTAAGAGGACGTGCCTTATTCTCGGTGACTTTAATCTAAAAGGTTATGAAAATGCTGGTGTTGGCTCCCCATCATGCAAAATGTTTAGGAAATGCCTTGAAAAGGACCTGTTCTTACACCAGTTTGTATCGGAACCTACCAGGCATGGTTCATTCTTGGACCTTGTATTCTCGGATTTAAGTGACTTGGTTCAAGACTTGACTGTAGGCGAAACTCTGGGAAAAAGTGACCATAACATAGTTAGATTCAAGGCACATGTAGGGGAAATTATCAAGGATAATTTGGTAAAGGTTCCAAATTTCAACAGAGCAGACTTTAACGGCATGAGTGCGGCTTTAAGTGCCATCAGATGGGAAGAAGAATTCTCCAATTTAAATGCCTGTGAAATGTGGGAAAAGTTCAAATCTTACTTGAAGGAAACTCAGATTAGACATGTCCTCCAAAAGCAAAGACGCAAAAGAAGGGTAGGAAAGCCAGCATGGCTTACACCAGACGTGATAAAAGCAATTAAGGCTAAGAAAATTGCATTTAGAGTTTTTAAAGAAGCCTCAAATGTCGTTAATATAAAAGCGTATAAAAAAGCTAGAGACACTGTGAAGCAAAAACCCAGAGCAGCAAAGCGAGCAAAAGAACTGGATTTAGCTAGAAACTGTAATGGGGACAGTAAGAAGTTCTTTAGTTTCTACAAGCTGAGTAAAGTTTCTAGCACAATTGGTCCACTGGAAGTAAACGGGACTACATTGGGTGAGGATAGTGAGATGGTTGAGGAGCTGAGCAAGCAGTTCAAATCAGTGTTTACATTGGAAGATATGACCAATCTGCCGACCGTACACCATAGTTCAGTTACATGGGATCTGACAAATGATGTTGATTTCATTGGTAGTGATGTTGTTTACAATCATATCAGGAAAATAAAGCCAAATAAGGCAGCAGGACCTGATGATATTTATGCTAGGGTGTTGCGGGAAACTGAAAAGAAACTGGCATTTCCACTTAGTATAATATTTTGTAGATCAGTTTCACATAATGAAATTCCAACAGATTGGAAAAGGGCAAATGTAGTTCCTATTTTCAAGAAAGGAGAAAGAGGGAAAGTTGAAAACTATAGGCCAATGAGTCTCACATCCCTAGTCTGCAAGGTACTCGAATCAATTATCAAGGATAGAATAGTTAGTTATCTGGAAGGTAGCAGATTGATTCAAGATTTTTTTTTGGGCCCCCCCAGGTCTCAGGGGGGAGGGGGGTCGCGGCGGGGGCTCAGGTTTCCAGATAAGGCGTTTGAGAAATTGGGCGGAACTTTAGTCTAAGCTGTGTTTAGGGGTTTAAAATTATTTCTGGGATTATATTTCATTAGTTTTTATCTTATAAGCATTTTCGTAGCACGCAAACCATACTATATTAACCTAGGACCCGGTGTGCGCCATTTTTTCTTTTCGGGGTTTTCTGGGGCTTCGTTTTTTGTTGTGGGAGATTTTAAGTGTGTAGATCTCATAAGTACATTAGACAACATTCATACTATCCTAACATACTTTATTTATTTTTTGGTGTGCATAGGGTGTTTGGTGTTGAAGTTTAAGATAGTTTAATTAGTAGTAAGTTGGGGGTATTCATAAGATATATTTTAGGACTAAGTGTTGCGGAAAGGACGGTGTACTGGGATAAATTGTGTATAGATATTTAGCGGTTGCTTCTGAGCGTATATTTCAACAGTTTTTATCAAATAAGTATTTTTGACAAGCAAATTAGGCTATATTAACCCAGGGAGGCTGCCCAGCGCCATTTTGTTAAGTTCTAAGGGTGTTGGCTGTGTCAATTTGGTGTTTAAGTTTAAGATAGATTTTAAGACTAAGATAGTAGGCATAGCATTACACTAGGTATATCTTCATATCCTAGTGTAACTGCAGGATTGTTAAGTGTTGTGGACGGGTACTACAGTGTTTGATTCAGTGGTGTATATTTGTGTGGTGTGAGCTCTGTAGTGTGTAATTCTAGAGTGTATAATTCTATAGTGTAGGCTTCTGTAGTGAATAAGTTTGTGTCAAATTGGTGTGTAAGTTTAAGATAGATTTTAGGACTAAAATAGTGGGCATAAATTAGAGTAGGTATCTTCATATCTAGTGTAATTATACGGGATTATAGTGTATTGTAGATACTTATAGGCTATATTACTGTATTACTGTAGATATATTACAGTAGATACTTGTAGGCTTACAAGCTTACAGTAACTAGACTTAGTACTAAGAGTAGAAAGAAAAAAAATGGAAGGAGACTGTGGGAATTGTAAGTGTGTGGGAATCATTGGGGACTTGAGTAAGAGGTTAGATATGTTAACGGGGGAGGTGGAGCGCTTGAAGTGTTTGGTGGCGGGACCCATCATGGGAGGTGCCAGCCAGGCAACTCGGGTGCCCGAGCGGAGGACTGATGGGAGTTCGGATGGCTTGGTCCGGGATGGTGGCAGTTGGAAGGTGGCAAGGCGCCATAGCACCCGACTGGCGCTAAGGAAGGTGGACATGGGCGTCCCAATTAAAAATAGGTTTGAGGCACTGGAGGAGAGGGAAGGTAATGATGAGAGGGACGGAGGTGGGGATGACCAGATGGCTGAAGATAGAGATGGAGAGAGAGAGGTTTTAGTCGTAGGGGATTCCAGGGTTCGGTACATGGATCGAACATTTTGTAGTAAGAACCCCAGCAGACGGATGCGTGTTTGCTACCCGGGAGCGCAGGTGAAAGATGTTAGGGATAGGCTGGAGGGAGTAATGAGGGGAAGTGGAGAGGGTGCAACGGTAATTGTGCAGGTTGGAGTGAACGATGTAGGAAAAATAATACAGAGGAAACAATGAAAGCCTATAGGGCTTTGATAGGTAGTTTAGCAGGAAGTAGGAAAAGAGGAGTGGTGACATCCATCCTCCTATGGTCCATGCAAGCATGGAGTGGTATTCGAGGGCCATTGGGCTCAATACCAGGGTGGCCAAGATTTGTAAGGAGCTTGGGGTGCAGTTCTTGGATTTGTGGGGGAGTTTTGGGGGAGGACGGAGATGTTTGCTTTAGATGGATTACATCTGAGCGAGAGAGGAGTGGAATTGCTCAGCAATAGGTATGAGGAGGCTCTCAACAGGAAACAGGGAAACTAGGCAGGACATGGGGGGATGTAGCTGATAAAGAGAGAAGCATAGCAAGCAATGGAAGGAATAATTTATCATGTTTTTATGTCAATGCCTGAAGTGTTAGGAACAAAATTGGGGAACTGCATGCATATATGTTGTCTGAACAGCTAGATTTGGTGTGCATAACAGAAGCATGGGTTAACGAAAGCATGTTTGGAGACAACTTGCAAGAATTTGAATTGACAGGCTACAACATGCATGCCTATCAAAGAGAGGCAAGGATAGGAGGTGGCATTCTATTGTATGTTAGGCAAGTAATGAAATGTCATTCCATAGAGGATGGTGTACATAGTGCAGGAGTAGAATCTTTGTGGTTAGATATAATTCTGAAGAATGGAACAAAATTTAGGATTGGGGCATTCTATAGACCTCAGACCAGAATGAAAACACTGACAGGCTGATGCAGGAAGAGATAAGTAGGGAGAGTACAGTTGAAAACTATAAAAAAAAGAAGGGTTTAAACAAATCGGGAAAGGGGTTTAAGGCTTTATTTAGGCCAATGAGTCTTTCACATCCCTAGTCTGCAAGGAATACTACAAAGTTATATCAATTATCAAGGATAGAATAGTTAGTTATCTGGAAGGTAGCAGATTGATTCTATTCAAGATACTCAACATGGATTTAGAAAAGGACGATCGTGTCTCACAAACCTCTTGGACTTTTTGAACTTCGCCACAGAACAATTTGATCAGGGAAATCAGGTTGATGTAGCATATCTTGACTTTAGTAAGGCCTTTGACAAGGTACCCCATAAACGGTTAATGATACAGCTTCAGTCCCATGGTATTGCAGGTAGCATCTTAAAATGGATAGAGTTGTGGCTTTCAGATAGACAGCAAAGAGTGATGCTAAATGGTACAAAGTCATCATGGCAAAATGTTCTTAGTGGAGTCCCCCAGGGGTCAGTACTAGGGCCATTACTGTTCATTATATTTGTAAATAACATTGAAAGTGGCCTAAGCAGTAAAGTTTTGAAATTTGCAGATGATTTGAAGGTCTTTAGGGCAATAACAGGTCAGGATGAGCATATCTCGCTGCAAAAAGACTTAGACGAACTTGTGAAGTGGTCCGAAGAATGGCAAATGAAATTTAACTTTGATAAGTGCAAAATCATGCATGTATGTAAGCAGCATATGAAGACTCCATACTTGATGGGTGGCCAAGTGCTATCAGTGACTCAACAGGAGAAGGATTTAGGTGTTATTCTAAACACAAAATTGGGGGCATCAGAACAGACCAAGGAAGCCAGGAAGAAGGCACTGAGAATGCTCGGGGCAATAAATAGGAATGTATCATACAGAAGTGAGGAAGTGATCAGGAAGCTTTACTGTGCATATGTCAGGCCACATTTGGAATGCTGCATCCAAGCTTGGTCTCCTAGCTATGAAAAAGATTGTTGGCTTTTAGAGAGAGTACAAAAGAGGGCTACAAAAATGGTTAATGGCATAAGCAACCTGGCATATGAGGAAAGATTGAAGAAATTGAATATGTTTTCACTTAGATATAGAAGGCTGAGAGGAGATCTCATCGAGGTCTTTAAATTTGTCAATGGTCTGGAGAGGGGATACCTTGGGGAAATGTTTGAATTTAACAGAAATGATGCAATTAGAGGTCATAAATTCAAAATTAAAATTAACCACAGCAGAACAAGGTTAAGGCAAACTTTCTTCACCAACAGGGTAGTGGAACACTGGAACCAGCTGCCAGAAAACATCGTCAGTAGCAGCACATTGAACATCTTTAAAAACAGCATAGACAATCATTATAAGAATAGAGGGCTTGCTTTTCAGTATTACAGGGAGGGCTGATTGACATATATGGTGGGCAACTGGTTCAGTGTACAGAGTGCAACCAAGAAGGGCCCTTGTGGCTCATAGTTGCACTAATCTTTTATGTCTTTTATGTCTTTATGTCTTTTATGTCTAACTATCCACCGGCCACACTGACCATCCACCGGCCACACTAACCATCCACCGGCCACACTGACCATCCACCGGCCATACTAACCATCCACCGACCACACTGACCATCCAACGGCCATACTGACCATCCACCGGCCATACTGACCATCCACCGGCCACACTGACCATCCACCGGCCACACTGACCATCCACCGGCCATACTGACCATCCACCGGCCATACTGACTGTCCACCGGCCACACTAACCCACCGGCCACACTGACCATCCACCGGCCACACTGACCATCCACCGGCCATACTGACCATCCACCGGCCATACTGACTGTCCACCGGCCACACTAACCCACCGGCCACACTGACCATCCACCGGCCACACTAACCATCCACCGGCCACACTAACCATCCACCGGCCATACTGACCATCTCCCAGATACTTTTTTTGCGGGGCTAAGACAGGTCAACCCAAGCCTAACGATAGATGTCGTATCTCAGCCTCAGCCGGCACCCGTGAGGAATGTTGGTGACAAAGGCACAAACTCGAAAACTATTGGTCACAAATGCACAAACTCGAGAAATGTTGGTGTCACAAGCACAAACTCGAGCAATTTTGGTGGCAAGGGCACACACTTGGGAAATGTTGGTGACATGGGCACAAAGTCGAGAAATGTTGGTGAAAAGGCACAAACTAGAGAAATATTTGCACCAGATCACACATTTCGTTTTTGTTTCGCAGCTTTGGCTGTGTTTTGCACATTACGTGTCACTATATTACCGCACTGGTCCATATTACTTGCATCCTAGATATTCACAGTATCTGAAACATAGTCATTATGAATCCACTTCAGCTCCTGGTTGGGGTAGTGTTGCTGGACACTTCACTCACTTCACTTCGCTGGATACTTATGTACATCTACATGCAAATTGTATGCGTAGAATTTAAAATATTTGCACCTTTTGCACTTAGCATCGGTACGCTTCATTTACATCTAACTCTGGGCGCAAAATGGATTTTGGCACACTGAGCTTCAGGAATATCGTACATAATCGCACAATTTCTCTGAGCTGATAAAGAGTAGACATTTCGTTTCGAGCATCCGAGGCTACAGTGGAAGTGGTGTGGAGTTGTTGGCCTCTCACCCTGCTGGGCGGACAGTGTACCGTCGTGTCCGATTGTGTTGTCTCCAGGCGCCGTGTTGACGGACAGTGTACCGTCGTGTCCGATTGTGTTGTCTCCAGGCGCCGTGTTGACGGACAGTGTACCGTCGTGTCCGATTGTGCTGTCTCCAGGCGCCGTGTTGACGGACAGTGTACCGTCGTGTCCGATTGTGTTGTCCAGGCGCCGTGTTGACGGACAGTGTACCGTCGTGTCCGATTGTGTTGTCCGGGCCCAGTGTCGACGGACATTGTACCGTCGTGTCCGATTGTGTTGTCCAGGCCCAGTGTTGACGGACAGTGTACCGCCGTGTCCGATTGTGTTGTCTGCAGGCGCCGTGTTGACGGACAGTGTACCGTCGTGTCCGATTGTGTTGTCCAGGCGCCGTGTTGACGGGTGTACCGTCGTGTCCGACTGTGTTGTCCAGGCGCCGTGTTGACGGACAGTGTACCGTCGTGTCCGATTGTGTTGTCCAGGCGCCGTGTTGACGGGTGTACCGTCGTGTCCGATTGTGTTGTCTGCAGGCGCCGTGTTGACGGACAGTGTATCGTCGTGTCCGATTGTGTTGTCCAGGCGCCGTACGCCGTCCGACGGACAGTGTACCGTCGTGTCCGATTGTGTTGTCCAGGCGCCGTGTTGACGGACAGTGTACCGTCGTGTCCGATTGTGTTGTCTGCAGGCGCCGTGTTGACGGACAGTGTACCGTCGTGTCCGATTGTGTTGTCTGCAGGCGCCGTGTTGACGGACAGTGTACCGTCGTGTCCGATTGTGTTGTCTGCAGGCGCCGTGTTGACGGACAGTGTACCGTCGTGTCCGTTGTGTTGTCTGCAGGCGCCGTGTTGACGGACAGTGTACCGCCGTGTCCGATTGTGTTGTCTGCAGGCGCCGTGTTGACGGACAGTGTACCGTCGTGTCCGATTGTGTTGTCTGCAGGCGCCGTGTTGACGGACAGTGTACCGTCGTGTCCGAATGTGTTGTCCAGGCCCAGTGTCGACGGACAGTGTACCGTCGTGTCCGATTGTGTTGTCTGCAGGCCCAGTGTTGACGGACAGTGTACCGTCGTGTCCGATTGTGTTGTCTGCAGGCGCCGTGTTGACGGACAGTGTACCGTCGTGTCCGAATGTGTTGTCCAGGCCCAGTGTCGACGGACAGTGTACCGTCGTGTCCGATTGTGTTGTCTCCAGGCGCCGTGTTGACGGACAGTGTACCGTCGTGTCCGATTGTGTTGTCTGCAGGCGCCGTGTTGACGGACAGTGTACCGTCGTGTCCGACTGTGTTGTCCAGGCGCCGTGTTGACAGACAGTGTACCGCCGTGTCCGATTGTGTTGTCTCCAGGCGCCGTGTTGACGGACAGTGTACCGTCGTGTCCGATTGTGTTGTCCAGGCGCCGTGTTGACGGACAGTGTATCGTCGTGTCCGATTGTGTTGTCCAGGCGCCGTGTTGACGGACAGTGTACCGTCGTGTCCGATTGTGTTGTCCAGGCGCCGTGTTGACGGACAGTGTACCGTCGTGTCCGATTGTGTTGTCCGCAGGCGTCGTGTTGACGGACAGTGTACCGTCGTGTCCGATTGTGTTGTCCAGGCGCCGTGTTGACGGACAGTGTACCGTCGTGTCCGATTGTGTTGTCCAGGCGCCGTGTTGACGGACAGTGTACCGTCGTGTCCGATTGTGTTGTCCAGGCGTCGTGTCGACGGACAGTGTACCGTCGTGTCCGACTGTGTTGTCTGCAGGCCCAGTGTTGACGGACAGTGTACCGTCGTGTCCGATTGTGTTGTCCAGGCGCCGTGTTGACGGACAGTGTACCGTCGTGTCCGATTGTGTTGTCCAGGCGCCGTGTTGACGGACAGTGTACCGTCGTGTCCGATTGTGTTGTCCAGGCGCCGTGTTGACGGAGTGTACCGTCGTGTCCGATTGTGTTGTCCAGGCGCCGTGTTGACGGACAGTGTACCGTCGTGTCCGATTGTGTTGTCCAGGCGCCGTGTTGACGGACAGTGTACCGCCGTGTCCGATTGTGTTGTCCAGGCGCCGTGTTGACAGACAGTGTACCGTCGTGTCCGATTGTGTTGTCTGCAGGCGCCGTGTCGACGGACAGTGCGGCGCGGCCGCCGCCGTCGGCACAAGTGCACCGTCGCCGCTGTGACGCGACGCGGAGAGATAATCGTCACGCCGCCGGTGCCGACGGCAGGTGCACAACAGAACCATCAGGCGTGCACGCGGCGTGTCGGATGCTGTCACTCCGTCACGCGCGCCCGGCAACCGATTGGCGGTAATTGTTCGATCGATGAAGGTGTTGTTCAATTGGGTCATTTCAGGTTGAAATATTGGAGTGAGATGCGGGAATGGGTGGAGAGTGGCGACGAACGGACGTGGCGGCAGCCACACCGACTTCAGCACACGCCCGGGGTCGGTTCAGAGCATACCAACCGGCGCGAGACCAACACGCTTTTCTGAAACTAGATATTCTCTCTATGCCAGAGGAAGCGGGCAGTTTTCAGTTTCCAGACAGTTTTCACGCCACATCAAAGAGTCGAATGCTGTCAACATCTGTCGTGCTGCCGTGCTGTCAACATCGATCCTTCAGCCATGATCATACACCAGTGGCAATTGTAATAATGCATCATACTCAAAGGTCCCGGTATGGCCATTGCGTGATGCAGCCGGCATTACCGTTCAACACATGCATGCCGCATGTTCCGAAGGAAACGAGAACCACTCTTTTCAGATGCCAAGACGTAAATATTATTAGTCGCACATACTGGCCTTACCAGTGTTTGACTCCCGAACATTTGGTATTCGCTCTATGTATACCAGAAACAAACAGGCTTTCCACAAATGCATTGAATCATAGTGTCAGAATTATAATGCTATATAATCGAAGTATATTACGAAGCAGATCATTAAGCGACGAACGCATATGGTAAGATCGGACGCAGGGCCAAAGTGGGCCACCCTGCGGCCAAAGATCGGCCGCAGGGCCAACAGAACAGGAGCCGCCCTTTCAGATTATCGACATCGCGGGCTGCTTCCGTGCAGACAGGGCGCTGCGACTTCGTCGCAGGTGTCCACCGGGGCCAGATCTGAACGGCTGGGTGGCCACTTCCCCGGCCTGATGAAGTCAGGGCGAGACAGGAAGTCTCGCTCGGAGCGAGCAGTGTGGCTCGGCGGCCCGCTCCGCTCGTGCTCCCACCTGTCTCGTCACACATCACACATCACACATCACACATCACACATCACACATCACACATCACACATCACACATCACACATCACACATCACACATCACATCACACATCACACATCACACATCACACATCACAAACATCACACATCACACACACACATCACACACACACACACACACACACACACACACACACACACACACACACACACACACACACACACACACACACACACACATCACACATCACACATCACACATCACACACACACACACATCACACATCACACATCACACACACATCACACATCACACACACACAAATCACACATCACACATCACACATCACACACACACATCACACATCACACATCACACATCACACATCACACATCACACATCACACATCACACATCACACACACACACACACATCACACATCACACATCACACATCACACATCACACATCACACATCACACATCACACATCACACATCACACATCACACATCACACATCACACATCACACATCACACACATCACACATCACACATCACACATCACACATCACACATCACACATCACACATCACACATCACACATCACACATCACACATCACACATCACACATCACACATCACACATCACACATCACACATCACACATCACACACACACACACACATCACACATCACACACACACATCACACATCACACATCACACATCACACATCACACATCACACATCACACATCACACATCACACATCACACATCACACATCACACATCACACACACACACATCACACATCACACACCACACATCACACATCACACAAAAACAACACAACAAACACACACACACACACACATCACACATCACACACATCACACATCACACATCACACATCACACATCACACATCACACATCACACATCACACATCACACATCACACACACACACACACACATCACACACACACACACAAACATCACACACACACACACACACACACACACACACACACACACACACACACACACACACACACACACACACACACACACACACACACACACACACACACACATCACACACACACACACACACACACACACACACACACACACACACACACACACACACACACACACACACACACACACACACACACACACACACACACACACACACACACACACACACACACACACACACACACACACACACACACACACACACACACACACACACACACACACACACACACACACACACACACACACACACCCACATCGCACACACACACATCACACATCACACGGCGAGCGGACACTCTCGACGTGCTGCTCAGCGGCCCGCTGGCGCTGGTGCTGCTCCAGACGAACGCCGGCGTCACCGATCAGCAGGTCAGTCGGGGTCACCTGACTGGCGGCTGCTGCCACCATCACTCGGCCGGCGTACATACGGCGGTCCGCCGTCAGCAGGGTCGGCGTCACCTCCTGCCCCACCGTCAGCAGGACCGGCATCACCTCCCCCTCCACCGTCAGCAGTACCGGGGCCACCTCCCCCTCCACCGTCAGCAGGACCGGCGTCGCCTCCCCCTCCACCGTCAGCAGGACCTGCGTCACCTCCCGCTCCACCGTCAGCAGGACCGGCGTCACCTCCCCCTCCACCGTCAGCAGGGCCGGCGTCACCTCCCCCTCCACCGTCAGCAGGGCCGGCGTCACCTCCCCCTCCACCGTCAGCAGGACCGGCGTCACCTCCCCCTCCACCGTCAGCAGTACCGGGGCCACCTCCCCCTCCACCGTCAGCAGGGCCGGCATCACCTCCCCCTCCACCGTCAGCAGGGCCGGCGTCACCTCCCCCTCCACCGTCAGCAGGGCCGGCGTCACCTCCTCCTCCACCGTCAGCAGGACCGGCGTCATCTCCCCCTCCACCGTCAGCAGTACCGGGGCCACCTTCCCCTCCACCGTCAGCAGGGCCGGTGTCACCCCCCCTCCACCGTCAGCAGGACCGGCTTTACCTCTCCCTCCACCGTCAGCAGGACCGGCGTCACCTCCCCCTCCACCGTCAGCAGGACCGGCGTCACCTCCCCCCTCCAACGTCAGCAGGGCCGGCATCACCTCCCGCTCCACCGTCAGTAGGACCGGCGTCACCTCCCCCTCCACCGTCAGCAGGGCCGGCATCACCTCCCCCTCCACCGTCAGCAGGGCCGGCGTCACCTCCCCCTCCACCGTCAGCAGGGCCGGCATCACCTCCCCTCCACCGTCAGCAGGGCCGACGTCACCTCCCCCTCCACCGTCAGCAGGGCCGGCGTCACCTCCTCCTCGACCGTCAGCAGGGCCGGCGTCATCTCCCCTCCACCGTCAGCAGTACCGGGGCCACCTCCCCCTCCACCGTCAGCAGTACCGGCGCCACCTCCCCCTCCACCGTCAGCAGGGCCGGCGTCATCTCCCGCTCCACCGTCAGCAGGACCGGCGTCACCTCCCCCTCCACCGTCAGCAGGGCCGGCGTCATCTCCCGCTCCACCGTCAGCCGGATCGGCGTCACCTCCCCCTCCACCGTCAGCAGGGCCGGCGTCACCTCCCCCTCCACCGTCAGCAGGACCGGCATCACCTCCCCCTCCACCGTCAGCAGGGCCGGCGTCACCTCCCCCTCCACCGTCAGCAGGACCTGCGTCACCTCCCCCTCCACCGTCAGCAGGGCTGGCGTCACCTCCCGCTCCATAATCAGCAGGACCAGCGTCACCTCCCGCTCCACCGTCAGCAGGGCCGGCGTCACCTCCCCCTCCACCCTCAGCAGGACCGGCGTCACCTCCCCCTCCACCGTCAGCCGGATCGGCGTCACCTCCCCCCTCCACCGTCAGCAGGACCAGCGTCACCTCCCCCTCCACCGTCAGCAGGGCCGGCGTCACCTCCCCCTCCACCGTCAGCAGGACCAGCGTCACCTCCCCTCCACCGTCAGCCGGATCGGCGTCACCTCCCCCCTCCACCGTCAGCCGGATCGGCGTCACCTCCCCCTCCACCGTCAGCAGGACCGGCGTCACCTCCCCCTCCACCGTCAGCAGGACCGGCGTCACCTCCCCCTTCACCGTCAGCAGGGCCGTCGCCTCCCCTCCACCGTCAGCAGGACCGGCGTCACCTCTCCCTCCACCGTCAGCAGGACCAGCGTATATATATATATATATATATATATATATATATATATATATATATATATATATATATATATATATATATATATATATATATATATATATGTAGATATGCATATATATGCATATATATAAATATATATATATATATATATATATATATATATATATATATATATATATATATATATGTATGTATGTATACATATGTAGATGTGCATATAAATATGCATATATATAAATGTATATATATATATATATAGTATATCTATTGACATATATATATAAATATATATATATATATATATATATATATATATATATATATATATATATATATATATATATATATATGTGTGTGTGTGTGTGTGTGTTGTGCTAATCCTTGCCCACAGAGAAGTTCGTGATTCCATGTTACATAATATAAGCATTTGGTTACCTTTTATGATCGTCCTTAATTCAGCAATGCTCAGCACAGCTCTCCGCGACATTAATAGGTAATATCTTTTAAAATTTGTAAATAGTAATGGCGTAAGGTCACTGCAAATACCATGCATATTCAATGGAATGTCATCATACAAGGGAATAGGCTTTTGTTCCTCTTCGATTCATGTCTGAATTCGGTTTCTGTTCCGCGTAAGTTGTGCAATATGACATTCGGTGGCCAGCCAACGACCTGAGATGAGATGATCTCATGTGATCTGACCGCATTTGGACTGATTTAGCATTGATGTGGAAGCACTTTTCAAAGCAGTGAACGCCTAAGGAAGGGTGAAGTGATGGTCTCATCGGTCGATCGATATCGGATATTCCTGAGAACAAAATATGCATACTTCAAAAGCGACATACTAGGATATTCAAGCTTGAACTTACTTGACCTGATCATGCGGCGTCACTTAGCTGGAACGTAAGATAATCGGTTATCTAATTGATGTACCTATTTGCTTCAATAGTTCTGTTGAAATAACACGAGACATATGTTAATATTATCTAAGTAATTCCCGAAGATAAAGGTCATGTCGCTGGGTTGAACATCATCACATTTAAAGACCTCAGCACAATCAAAAATGAAGTAATAAGCTGCGCCATGAGCTCTATATTACCGTAGCTCGTCAATGGCGTTTATCTGTGTCTCTGACATACATAGTTCGCAAGCTTACTTTCAAGTCTCATTCTGACCTAACCTACCTTGTTCTGACTCTCTTACTATGGTCAGTTTCGTAAGTTAGTTCTTGAGAAACAATGTCGAAAGAGAACAAGTTTTTCCCTTCTAAAAATAATTTCCAATGATGTCAAGATGCGTACATTGACCGAATATGACTTCTGTTGACCTAATTATCAGCAAAAATGCAAATTGTAAGGTGACTTTCGGGCTCTCGGTCACTAGGGCTTTCTAACGGGGTCCGCATTTCATCCTAGCTTACGTAGCTCACCAGTTTTGCCTGTCTGCAGACCTGGCGAGCGTTAGCAATCTGGTTAACGCTGCCGACACAAACCGCAAGCCTCTTTGGAACCCCTCGTTGTGATTTGTGGGTTCCGAGCCTGTCTTCTCAGCTGGACAAAAATTCCTCCGCTCCTTCAATGTCGGGCGCGGATTGTGTCTCTCCTGGCCTTCCACTGGCCGCCCGCCTCCTCCCACTTCCCATCATCATGGCGTGCACGGGAATCCGTTTTCCACTCATCAGCCAATGAATCCGTTTTCCACTCCAACCGTTCTCAGGAAATACTGGGCAGATTTTCTTAGGACCTCACCCATTCTCATTGCGTGCAAGTGAAACAACAATCTTATCCTTCTCGGTCACTTACAAGCCTCAGCTACATGAGTTATAAAGCGCATTACCCTAAGCGAAGCAAAACAACTAGTCCAAATGGCAATGACTTGTGACATAGGCTACGTTTACTGATCTTGAATCATAAAATACTGTCTCTTGCACCATAGCCTGACCACACTCAGCGGATAGCAAAAGTTATGAAGACTCAATAAGCAATATAGCAATAAGACAAGACATATTATTTGTTTTTTAGCTACAGTGATGTAAGGTAACCGCTTTCGTTTGTTTTAGAACACCCGATTGCATGGCGATGACAATAACCACTGACTCGGAATGAAAAATGTGCTGTTGTTGACCCCCACTCAGCTCAAATGGCGACTCCTGACCTCTGGTTTCTTCCGAACAAGGACTGAGCGATGCCGCCACCTGGCCTCGAAGTTGAAGTTATCGTCGGTATGATGATGTCGGTGTATTGTTGTCAGTGTAATGCTGCTATGTCGGCATATGTCAGAATATGTCAACATTTGCCGTCATGCCGCCGTATTCATTGCCTGATAAATGATTTGACAGCTGGCGGAATCTCACCGAAGTTATTTTAACGGGGATATTAGTCAGAAGTCTAGATTTTTCACTGAATTGGATTCACACGGAACCATCTAGAACATTCGCATAAACCAGCATTTCAGTGATTTTGAAATAGCTGATGGAAGAACGTTTCCTGCTGAGCTCATGTACTCGGCACTTGGTTGTGCTCAGGTGCCCTGAGTTCCTGATTGTGCTCAGGTGCCCTCAGTCCCTGGCTGGGTTCAGGTGCCCTGAGTCCCTGGTTATGCTCAGGTGCCCTGAGTTCCTGGTTATGCTCAGGTGCCCTGAGTCCCTGGCTGGGGTAATTTGCCCTGAGTTCCTGATTGTACTCAGGTGCCCTGAGTCCCTGGCTGGGATCAGGTGCCCTGAGTCCCTGGCTGGATTCAGGTGCCCTGAGTCCCTGGTTATGCTCAGGTGCCCTGAGTCCCTGGCTGGGATCAGGTGCCCTGAGTTCATGGTTATGCTCAGGTGCCCTGAGTTCCTGGTTGTGCTCAGGTGCCCTGAGTCCCTGGTTGTGCTCAGGTGCCCTGAGTCCCTGGTTATGCTCAGGTGCCCTGAGTTCCTGGTTGGGCTCAGGTGCCCTGAGTCCCTGGCTGGGATCAGGTGCCCTGAGTCCCTGGTTGTGCTCAGGTGCCCTGAGTCCCTGGCTGGGATCAGGTGCCCTGAGTTCATGGTTGTGCTCAGGTGCCTTGGGATGTCATAAGACGTGCAGTGGAGCTGAAACTGGGTCAGCTGGGACGCAACCACAAGCTGGCTGCCCTCCGTGCCCACCTGTGGTGAAGTTATTCTCTCCTCAACAATGCAAAGACACCGGGACATGTGCCATGCTGACGCAAGATGACGTGAATCAGGTTCCTTTTATGTAATGCATTTCTTTTACAGCAACGAAGGCGTCTTTCCATGTTGTAAACGGATGATACGCAGGTGGATGCTTTTTTTTAAAACTTGCTACAAATGACGCCATTAACCGCTCAGCTGAGCTACCACCTGTCCCCAACACAGCTTGGCACATACCATCTAAGCTTCTTGTGGCCGCCAATCCGGAAGGGAAATATTCCCTGATGGTGTTACCGCACTCGAAAACACCTCAGGAATGCGGCTCTCCGGTGCCCCCCAGGCCCATCGCTGACTCCGGGTGCCTGACTGACCATGATCCTCCTGTGACATGCGGCACCTTGGTGACCCGATGCACTCCCGTAACTTCCTGTGTCGCCGACGTGACGACAGTGGTCAGCAGAGAGCGTTTGGGCTTAGGGGCGCTTCGTCAGCAGAGAGCGTCAGCGAAGCGTCAGCGAAGCGTCAGCGAAGCGTCAGCGAAGCGTCAGCGAAGCGTCAGCGAAGCGTCAGCGAAGCGTCAGCGAAGCGTCAGCGAAGCGTCAGCGAAGCGTCAGCGAAGCGTCAGCGAAGCGTCAGCGAAGCGTCGGCGAAGCGTCAGCGACGCGTCGTGCACACTCCCCGGCTCCCACCTGGCCGGAACACGACGAACTCGCCGTCGGCCGAAGCTTTCCCGCGGGCCCACGGCGAACAAACCACGCCCGGGACATCACCGAGCCGACGTTGCCGACGGTTCGTGACGAGACCTGGACACGCGGATTGGGTGATAAAGTACGACCCGCACTCCGTCGTGGATGTGTGTCACGACGCCCCTAGCTCTGACACGACCTCGCCCCCCCCACACACACACAAGGCCGACCGCCGCGCGGCTATTGGAGACGCGAGGGGGCGTCGGGTGTGGCTCTGCGCCTGTCGCGTGTGTCCGACAGCAAGCCAGCTGCACGTGGCGCGAAGACGCGCCCACTGGGCCGTGACCTGTGTGGTCACCAGTGGACCGACTGGGCCGTGACCTGTGTGGTCACCAGTGGACCGACTGGGTCGTGACCGACTGGACAGTGACCTGTGTGGTCACCAGTGGACCGACTGGACCGTGACCTGTGTCGCCAGTGGACCGACTGGGCCGTGACCTGTGTGTCTATCCATGGACCGACTGGACCGTGACCTGTGTGGTCACCAGTGGACCGACTGGACAGTGACCTGTGTGGTCACCAGTGGACCGACTGGGCCGTGACCTGTGTGGTCACCAGTGGACCGACTGGACAGTGACCTGTGTGGTCACCAGTGGACCGACTGGACAGTGACCTGTGTGGTCACCAGTGGACCGACTGAGCCGTGACCTGTGTGGTCACGGCAGTGGACCGACTGGACCTGTGTGGTCACCAGTGGACCACTGACAGTGACCTGTGGTCACCAGTGGACCGACTGGGCCGTGACCTGTGTGGTCACCAGTGGACCGACTGGGCCGTGACCTGTGTGGTCACCAGTGGACCGACTGGACAGTGACCTGTGTGGTCACCAGTGGACCGACTGGACAGTGACCTGTGTGGTCACCAGTGGACCGACTGGGCCGTGACCTGTGTGGTCACCAGTGGACCGACTGGACAGTGACCTGTGTGGTCACCAGTGGACCGACTGGACCGTGACCTGTGTGGTCACCAGTGGACCGACTGGACCGTGACCAGTGGACGCCTGTGTGGTCACCAGTGGACCGACTGGGCCGTGACCTGTGTGGTCACCAGTGGACCGACTGGACAGTGACCTGTGTGGTCACCAGTGGACCGACTGGGCCGTGACCTGTGGTCACCAGTGGACCGACTGGACGTGACCTGTGTGGTCACCAGTGGACCGACTGGACAGTGACCTGTGTGGTCACCAGTGGACCGACTGGACCGTGACCTGTGTGGTCACCAGTGGACCGACTGGGCCGTGACCTGTGTGGTCACCAGTGGACCGACTGGGCCGTGACCTGTGTGGTCACCAGTGGACCGACTGGACAGTGACCTGTGTGGTCACCAGTGGACCGACTGGACAGTGACCTGTGTGGTCACCAGTGGACCGACTGGACAGTGACCTGTGTGGTCACCAGTGGACCGACTGGACCGTGACCTGTGTGGTCACCAGTGGACCGACTGGACAGTGACCTGTGTGGTCACCAGTGGACCGACTGACCTGTGTGGTCACCAGTGGACCGACTGGACCGTGACCTGTGTGGTCACCAGTGGACCGACTGGACAGTGACCTGTGTGGTCACCAGTGGACCGACTGGAAGTGACCTGTGTGGTCACCAGTGGACCGACTGGGCAGTGACCTGTGTGGTCACCAGTGGACCGACTGCGACTGGCCGTGACCTGTGGGCCACCAGTGGACCGACTGGACAGTGACCTGTGTGGTCACCAGTGGACCGACTGGGCCGTGACCTGTGTGGTCACCAGTGGACCGACTGGGCCGTGACCTGTGTGGTCACCAGTGGACCGACTGGACCGTGACCTGTGTGGTCACCAGTGGACCGACTGTGTCGCCAAGTGTCACCGACGCGGCTTTGACGAGTAGGGTGTATCGTCAATTACAGAGTGCTCAGCATGGGTGAAATTGTGACGGAGCATGCTGGAAAACTCCTGAAAACGCACATCACACGCGAATTAACTTATAATTACTTGATTCCCCGGACCCCCTCGAAGGCTTCGAATCGGAGGTGCTGCCATATATCGGTGAATTCGAAATATGTTGACTAAATCGAAAGCTATGCTTTGAAACAGTACAGTCTGTTGTATTATCATTAAGGCAATATGCGCCCAATGGCACTGTTTCAAGTCCAATATAATGGTTATTTCAACAGATATCGCCTATGCTAACACAGATTACCTGGAATGCACCCGTGTATGTACCCTGGAAATTGGAATATGCCTGGTATGTATCCTGAAATATACCTGGTATGCACCCGCGTAAAGCGTTATGTACGCCAACACGCTTTACCTAGCGTGTAGCTACTATGTTGTTGGCTAGTCGATCATGCAATCATTGAAGGGATATCCGACTATTTCAGTAACCGCGGCAAGTTCAACTGGCTCATTGCTAGATTATCACGATAGGCTGAGGTGATATAATAATGGCCATCACTAGACAATGGTTTCAATCTTGGTGAATCAGAGAGACTGGTGCTCCCAGTACGCCGATGAATTGTCAGGACAATGCCAACAACCCGCACAAAAACGTTGTGCTCCTAACAGAGCTCCACGCGTGCCCGGCATATCTGATGGGCCCAGTGCTGCAGCGCGGTGGCTACTGGGCTAGCTGTGATGACTGCTTTTTGCTTTATGTCCTGACGATAGTGTGACAACTGGTGAGGGGGCGGTGTCCTTAGTGTTGCGATGTCGGCTCAGGGACGAGACTCCGGACCAAGTCCGCCCATGCCGTCTCCTTGCCACTTATAGGGAGTCAGCGAATCGTGCAGAAACCATCGACTGGGAGAGTGAGACGATCTCCGAGCATCCGCTAATCCTCACAATGTTGAACGATCACATCAGAAACATCGTCCATGCTCCTCTCAGCATTCCAGTGTACCATGCACACATGCAGATCATTGAGAAGAAAGCGGTTTAGCTGGTCACCGAAGCGTCTCAGAAGTTGAACAGCGTGGAGGCCAGATACGGTTGCGTAAGAGCGACACTACGGGACAGGAGCGACATTCCGAGTCTCATTCGTAAGGACAGCTACTAGCTGGACGGTGCGCGAGACCTTGATGCTGATGGTGTGAGCAATTGACATCAAACTTGCGACGTGCCCCATTGTTGTGCAATACCAAGGCACCGTGCTATAGTGTATAGTTATAATAGCGCGGAATGGATGTTAGCACCGTCTGCTGTGCAAAAATGTAATATAACTATTGTCTGGGGTTTTGACGACGCTTTTTGTGAGGTTTTGACGACGCTGAAAATGTCTGGCGGTGTTTCGCCTTGAGGGAAGATTTGCGACTTCGAAAAACTACAGCGATATATAGTCCGAATAGTAGTCTGAGTCATGTTTTGGGTAGACCCTTGACCTCGGGAGTCGTAAGCAAAAGTAAGAAAAATGCCTTCTTTCATGGTAGGAAAAGGTCACCAGCCGCCTAACCATATCTGCCTGACCATAAGTGCAAATGTCACTGTTCTTTTGAAAATGGTCTAAAAACATTTGAGCTGGCTGTGTGCATTGTGTACCCAAATGCTTTTTTCACACGCGCCCTAGAGAGTCTCTGAAAATTGCGCGCAATGGAGGGGGCGGATTCCGCCCCCTAAGATATCGGCTCCTACGAAGGCTAGAGCAACGAAATTCGCAGGCTGGATGAGCACGATAGTGAACTCCATTGTGTTCAAGTTTCATGACATTAAGTCAATATCTTCAAAGTCAAATGAGGTCAAAATAGCAAAATGTTCTGGTTTTGCGTGGCTTGGCTTGTCATTGCTATGGATCACTGTGATTGTGTTTAAATGCTCCAAAATTGGCCTTAATCATATTTTGGACATTACTAATGCTGCAATACGGATGCCAGATCCGCTATTTGAACTCAGGCCACCTATTAAGGAGCAATTTATCAGGCCATTACCTCCTCCAGTTACCGAAACCGGGCTGCCCACCCGACTGCTCCGTTAGGAGGCTCGGCACAATCGGCTTCGCAAAGAAAGGAGTGAAATACATGAATGAAGTATGGAAACGCTCAGGCAGACAATGACAAACAGTAGATTCCCGGATGTGTAGGCAGTAACATGCAAAGTGACATCAATCTCATGACAGTCATTTGCATTTGTGACAGCATTCCAGTTGACCAAGTTTGGTTCCATTAGCCTGTCATGAACTTGATTTGACTCGACTTCGGCGACCTAAGATGACTTTTAGGTGATATAGCATAACAATATACATCAAACAAGTCGCTAGTGTTGTCAAGCACGCTTCCCTTTTGCCAATATAAGGGAAGCGCATCAGCGCCGATTTTTGTGTTCGGGCGCTGCGAATTTTGTTTTACTTTAATGGCCCCTTACTTGAAAAAGTTTCGGCCGATTTTCATTGTTTTTTCTTTAAACACTGCGTCGCTCATTTCTAAGCATGTACGCAAAAAATGGCATATATCGGCCGGTACAATATGGAGTTATGTACGACAAATCGATGGGTTGGCGGATTTCACCCTCCCCTCCAGGTCGTGTGTTAACCTGTCATGAACTTGACCTGACTTGACCTCGGTGACCTGACATGACTTTGCAACAATATAGCATGACAATAAATATGAAACAAGTCGCTGGTGTTGCTAAGAACACTTCCTTTTTGCCAATGTCCATGTACTTTCGTCCCGGTAGCTCAGTTGGCTAGAGCGCTGGCCTGCTTTGGTCTCCCCTGTCCTGGCAACACAGGGTTCGAGTCGCTTCGCGCGCTCGCATTTAGCCCCCGAGCGGGGGTGTCAGTTGGCAGCTGGCCCGATAAGGCCGGGGTCGAGCTACCGGGCGGCCTTGTCGGTGCATTGACGGCACGTTAAAATTTCGGTCTAAATTCTGCCGTTCAACTGGAATTCATGGATCGGGTGGTGAGGCCAGGGTTCACGCAACGAGCTCTGCTGAACAATAGAACCCTGGTTCCTAAAGCCACCCCAGCAACAACTCGGATTAATTTTTTTAAATGAATATAATAAAATTAAATTAAAAGGAATATACGGGAAGTGCATCAGCGCCGATATTTGTGCTCTGGCGTTGATATTTTTTATAATTAACGACCCCTTACTTGAAACAAATTTCGGTCGATCTTCGTGTTTCTGACTCTGAACAATGCGCCGGTCATTTCTAAGCAGGTATGCATACAATGGTGGATATCGGCCGGTAAAATCTGGAGTTATCTACGAAAAACCAAAGGGGTGGGCGGATTTCGCCGCCACCCTCAAGGGCGCGTGCTAATGCACGTATGCTCCCCTATGACTACCAATGCACGTAGTTATGACCCTATAACCCTATATACAATAGCTCATATATAATAGCCCTTTAATTGTCAATACACGCGCAAACATGGCTCCGCAAGCGTCCAATGATGTCACAGCTCGTTGATCTGATATGACCTGGATCAATTTCCTTCTTCGAATGACGCGCAAATGATGCAGCATCAGGTATGCCAACTTTGAACTGGCTGCCGCGCGCCACTTCCTCGTTGTTCTGGAAAATTAGACGGAAAAGATTGGGGACCAGCCCAAGGTGAGCACACATCCAACGGCGTTTGCTGTATTATTTTCTAACTAGCCGGCCGATTACGCTGGTACTATCACAAAGTGGTAGCGATTGGGTTGCTGATCAAAAACTTGTTCTGAATGTGCTTTCTGAACGTTTGCTTTTCGATTTAGTGAACAATTTTCCTAGTTTATCAAAGGATGGGAGCGCTTCCGACATCCAACGCACAATTTGGTAGCACAAGTGGCCTACATAGGCGGTCCTGCGTCATATATCGGTGGTCCTGCCTTCTATATCGGCGTCCTGCGGCTTTTATCGATTGTCGTGTGTCAAATATCGGCGATTCGGTGTCCAATATCGGCGGTCATGTGTCCTATATCGGCGGTCATATGTCCTATATCTATGAACCTGTCATATATCGGCGGTCCTATGACCTATATCGGCGGTCATGTATCTGTGTCGGCGGTCATGTGTCCTAAATCGGTGGTCCCGTGTCCTATATCGGCGACTTTGTGTCAAATATCGGCGGTCGTGTGTCCTATATTTACGGACCTGTCATATATCGGCGGTTCTGCGTCCAATATCGGTGGTGCTGTCTTGTATTGGCGACCGTGTGGCCTGTATCGGTGGTCCTGCATCCCATATCGGCCGCGGCGACATGCTTCGCTGGAGTTTGACCAGTCTCCAGCGCTGGGCCCAGGGCCGGGCCGCCGGCCGGCACGCCTCTGCGCCTCTGGTGGCCCTCTGCACCTCTGGCGGCCCTCAACACCTCTGGTGGCCGGCGGCTCTCTGCATCTCTGGTGCCTGGCGGTCCTCTGCACCTCTGGTGGCCCTCAACACCTCTGGCGGCCCTCTGCACCTCTGGCGGCCCTCAACACCTCTGGCGGCCCTCTGCGCCTCTGGCGGCCCTCTGCGCCTCTGGCGGCCCTCTGCACCTCTGGCGGCCCTCTGCACCTCTGGCGGCCCTCTGCACCTCTGGTGGCCGGCGGCTCTCTGCACCTCTGGCGGTCCTCTGCACCTCTGGAGGCCCTCTGCACCTCTGGTGGCCGGCGGCTCTCTGCATCTCTGGTGGCTGGTGGTCCTCTGCACCTCTGGTGGCCCTCTGCACCTCTGGCGGCCCTTTACACCTCCGGCGGCCCTCTGCACCTCTGGCGGCCCTCTGCACCTCTGGCGGCCCTCAACACCTCTGGTGGCCCTCTGCACCTCTGGCGGCCCTCAACGCCTCTGGCGGCCCTCTGCGCCTCTGGCGGCCCTCTGCACCTCTGGTGGCCGGCGGCCCTCTGCACCTCTGGTGGCCCTCTGCACCTCTGGCGGTCCTCTGCACCTCTGGCGGCCCTCTGCACCTCTGGCGGTCCTCTGCACCTCTGGCGGTCCTCTGCACCTCTGGTGGCCGGCGGCCCTCTGCACCTCTGGTGGCCCTCTGCACCTCTGGCGGCCCTCTGCACCTCTGGCGGCCCTCTGCACCTCTGGTGGCCCTCTGCACCTCTGGCGGTCCTCTGCACCTCTGGCGGCCCTCTGCACCTCTGGAGGCCCTCTGCACCTCTGGTGGCCGGCGGCCCTCTGCACCTCTGGTGGCTGGCGGTCCTCTGCACCTCTGGCGGTCCTCTGCACCTCTGGCGGCCCTCTGCATCTCTGGTAGCCGGCGGTCCTCTGCACCTCTGGTGGCTGGCGGCCCTCTGCATCTCTGGTGGCCGGCGGCCCTCTGCACCTCTGGAGGCCCTCTGCACCTCTGGTGGCCGGCGGCCCTCTGGACCTCTGGTGGCTGGCGGCCCTCTGCACCTCTGGTGGACCGGCCCTCTGCACACTGCCGCCCGCCGAGCCGCCAAATGTGACCCTGTACACATTTCTGCTGTTCTGCTGATGATCGGGGGCTGGTGGGAGTTTACCGCACCGTAGTTTTCCAGTTGGCTGGGCCAGGTTCGGGTTTGTAATTCTTTCCGTGATCTGTGTATGGGTACCTGCATACAATCCTGGGCCGTTCGAACACATGGACTATGGAACACGGCTGGTGGTAAGATTCGCACTAGCCTCACACCCCAATGACATTGGTAGATAGAACGTAAGCCCCCTCCCTCCGCCACATATCTGCTAGAGCCTGGAAAACTCCTCGGCGCTTTGTCACCTGCAAACCTTCTCTGTTCATCATTTCTGTCCTTAGTGCCAGCAATCCTGGATAGTTGTCACTTCTAATTGCGTCGTCAAGATGGCCATATTTTCCGTTCCGCTTGCTGATGTTGGATGCTCTAGCTCTGCAGTAGAACATCCTTGCGGGATGCTGGTATGTCAAGTATGGGACGGAATGATAGAAGGTCAACTAAGAATCTCAAACTATCTGAGGCCACTAAGAATCGCAAACTATCGGCATAGGTCAAAGGTTACCGCTGATTTACTGTCAATTCTTTGTGGGACTCCGCAAAATTGTGCTCAATTCAAGTGTGTTCACTTTTCTGGCACACGCCGTTAAAACGAGGACAATGCGCGACTCGGGGCGTCGGCCAAACGATGATATAGCGCCACTCGGGGCGTCGGCCAAACGATGATATAGCACCGCTCGAGGCGTCGGCGAAACGGTGCCAAAATATGGCGTATTACGTATGGACGGAGCTCGAGAGAGATCCACTGTGGCATGCCCAATCCCAGATGCCAATCTTATAGAAGAGCTTGCTAAAAAATGGCATGGTCTCGAAGTCTAGGAATAATTCAAGATACAAATATCGTCTCAAACAGATCCAGCGGAGCTTGAAGCCGATGCGTGTAAAATCTATGGCCGACATCGACTGAGTCTATACCCGATGCCGGCTGAGCATATTACCGATCCGGCTGGGCCTATAGCCGATACGGGCTGAGCCTATAGCAGATGCTTGCTCAGCATATAGCAGGAGCCTGTTTAGCCTATGGCCGATTGCGGCTGAAACTATAGCCAGTGCAGGCTTGACTGGCATTCCTATTTCCAGCACTCGTGAAGTTCTAGTCAAAATAGCCTCATACTGGTTCACATCGTTGTGATGGCAAACACCAACGAGCCATGCTGGGTGCGTACCATGTACATGTCACGTATCTGCGTGTCAGTTCCACGGAAATTCTAGATACGTGACGACTTTTCTTATAACACAAGCCAGTCTAGGAAACTTAGAGTGACTTACGGTAACCACAAGTACGTTAGAGTTGTGGCCTTCAGATAGACACCAGAGAGTGATGTTAAGTGGTACAAAGTCATCATGGCCAAATGTTCTTAGTGGAGTCCCCCAGGGGTCAGTACTGGGGCCACTACTTTTCAATATATTTGTAAATAACATTGAAAGTGGCCTAAGCAGTAAAGTTTTGAAATTTGCGGATGATTTGAAGGTTTTTAGGGCACTAACAGGTCAAGATGAGCATATCTCGCTGCAAAAAGAATTAGACGAACTTGTGAAGTGGTCCGAAGAATGGCAAATGCAATTTAATTTTGATAAGTGCAAAATCATGCATGTAGGTAAGCAGCATATGAAGGCTCCTTACTTGATGGGTGGCCAAGTAATATCGGTGACTCAGCAGGAGAATGACTTAGGTGTTATTCTGAACATAAACTTGGGGCATCAGAACAGACCAAGGAAGCCAGGAATAAGGCACTGAAAATGCTTGGAGCAATAAATAGGATTGTATCGTACAGAAGTGAGGAAGTCATCAGGAAGCTTCACTGTGCATATGTCAGGCCACATTTGGAATACTGCATCTAAGCTTGGTTTCCTAGCCAAGAAAAAGATTGTTGGCTTTTGGAGAGAGAACAAAAGAGGGTTACACAAAAACGGTTTCTGGTATAAGCAAGCTGGCATATGAGGAAAGATTGAAGAAATGGAATATGCTTTCACTTAGACATAGAAGGCTGAGAGGAGATCTTATTGAAGTCTTTAAATTTGTTCATGATCAAGAGAAGGGATATCTCAGGCAAATGTTTGAATTTAACAGAAATGATGCAATTAGATGTCATCAATTCAAAATCAAAGTTAGCCACAGCAGGACAAGGTTAAGACAATCTTTCTTCACCAATAGGGTAATATAACATTGGAACCAGCTGCCAGAAACCATTGACAGTAGCAGCACATTGAACATATTTAAAAACAGCATAGACAATCATTATAAAAAGAGAGGGCTTCTTTTTAAGTATTTCATGGAGGGCTGATCGACGGATTTGGTGGTCAACTGGTTGAGTGTCCAGAGTACAGCCAAGAAGGGCAGTTGTGGCTCATAGTTGCACTGATCTTTTATGTCTTTATGTCTTTATGTCTTTATGCTAGCTTTTAATCGTAACTGTCTGCCATTGACGATGGCAGCAACGGAAGGTCACGGGGAGCAGCAGCGATTGGGCGGTATTTAACGGTCAGCGTTTTTCGACCAATCCAGTGACTCGGAAGCTGGACATCCGGCAAAAACTGGCACCACAGCAGTCAAGGCAGGCGTCTCGATCCCGAACAGAACGGCTGGGCGGGTGGTTTGTCGATACTTGTCTGAAGAAGAACTGGCATCGGAGTGGCTTCAACGTCAGTCAACGAACCCGTGCTGCTTTTCAACTGCACGATACACAGACCATCCAATCTAGATACGTAAGAGCAGTTCCAGTAGCCCTAATGATTTATTGTGCTGGGAGTTGGGAGTTGAGCCTAAGGATGCTTTAATCGCATGGCCTGGTTTCATGTTGTCTGCTCTATTGCTACCTAGTTGTTTAGTCAATCAAAACCCAAAAATATTTGAACCAGAGAAGTAAGCGTGGTGTCATTATTTTGAGCAACCATCGATATTTGTTTGGCATTCACCAGTAGGTCATTAAGAGTCGCAAAAAGTTTGGTGACGTGCACTGAGTAGCCATAAAAGCAGGAAGGAATTATCTACTCTCATGTTTAGCAATATATTTTCATGACATCAATTTCGAGATGATATAATATATATATATATATATATATATATATATATATATACACATATATATAGATATATATTTATATTTATATATGTGCATATATAAATACACATACATATAATACGGAGAGAAAGAGAGAGAGAGGGGGGGAGAGATATATGTAGGTCTCAACCAGCTTTGCCGATAGTCAGTAGGATGGAAGCTTCAACTCGGTCCGACAAAATACAGGTCAGTTACAATAACTTCTTTAAAAGAAACCCCTGTCGACTACTTTCAAAACCCAAACCACAACACTTAGAAATGTCGCTTTCCTTGGCGACCCTAGTACTTGGCTGTAGAGCATGCTCTCTTTGGGCGAAAATGTCAATTTTATTGTCAGCAAAGCGAACAGGGCAACACGTGTAATGACCCGTTCTCTTCGACAGGCCAAGCGGCGGCACAATTGAAACCGGAACCTATTTTGGACGCTTATTTCGAAAACATGCGATTCATTCTGGAGTATGCGGGAATGAGTTGGGATGAGGCAGCAAATTTGGAGGGCTTCCGAAGAATAATGTACATTTTTCGTATGGCGAGCCTCCTACTCCAACGCACTTCGGCAATCTCAATTATTGTACTATCATGATCTTCTAAGTTCATTAAAGCATTTCCAATCTTCTAACAGATGTGGTAGGTTCATAGGAATTTGCTCGGCATGATCCACGATCCACTCCCTATAGCCCCAGAGCTGTACGTCCAACTCCTCGCCATTGCTCGTCCAGCACTCGTAGCGACCCTTGATGGTGGTTTAATGACTGTTCACACCTAGTGTAATATCAACGCAAAAAAGCCAGCGCAATGACGGAGTAGGCGTATTCCCGACGCACATGTTCAGACATGTTGAAACTTACAAGCTGAAAAAAACGCAGTCGATGTGGCCCTAATCCGCCGAAGATCAGCAAACATGGCGATAGTAGTTTATCCCGAGCAGTCCGTCGACCTTGCATGAAGGCCGCCGATGCGCTGAGCGGAAACAGTTGAGAAAACCCAACTTTGCCCACTCGGAAATCGCCAGCGTTTTGTACGACTCGGCAAACAGCTGACGCAAGACCAGCGCAATGGCAGAATCGGCAGACTCATTGGACCCCATGCTAACTATCTGCTAGCTTTGCGTCGATTCCGACAGGGCGTCGACATTACGATGGTTGTGAACAGTCCTTTATAGTCTACATCGGTGCATGGTGCATGTATCATTCCAAATGGGATTTCACTACAGTACTGCATATCTCACAGTCCGTGGGAGGCGTAGCCCGGACATGGGTTCGCCACTCCAGTAGCCTTTGCTCTCGGAAGTGTTCGCAGGCTGCCAATATGCTCGCTGGGCAAATCGAAACATACTGTCTGAAGCGCCAGCGCATGTTCCACGATGGTTAACTACTATGTCTCCCTTCAATACAGCATCGAAAATAATTTGTTCTGCGACTTCAGGAATGCACTCGAAGAGTACCTGTGGCGATAGTGGTGACGATATTCGCCACACTTTGATCAACTTCCTCAACCCACCTTCTTTCGACAGTCATGCAAGGTTTTCGAATGCCACCAAAATCCTAGCGTGTTGAGCTCCAACTCCCCGATCACACGAATCGTGACGCGCAAGTCTAATTCGATTCCGTCAGCCTGACCCTCCTTTAGAGCACACAACACGATTCGGGTGAATCGTGTTGTGTGCAAAGAAAATCAAAATCGTGTACAAAGAAAAACATGAGAAGTCAGAACATCGGGAGTGATTGAGGAAACACAGTCAGAGACGGAGTCACAGACGCGGTCACTGAGGGTCACTGAGATCAGCGCGACAGAGCTCACGCCCACCGGGCACAGACGCTTACATGCGCCTCTCCACACATCTCATCACACTCCCATGCGCACGAATAGGCAAGCGGTCACGTATGCAGGAAATCGTGTAGTTAATCTTTTCAACACCGAAAGTTTTGAGCGGCCACACGAAGCCACCGGCCCACCGCATGGGCCTGATGCGAGTCGAAAAAGAGTAAATCTTCGCGAAGATCGTGGTGGCAGCTGTCAGATGATAAAACCCGACTGTCGACAATGGAATGCCTGAAATACCCGACGACGTCAGCTGTTGTCGGCCTATTAGCGGCTTGAGCTTCGCCCTTCTAAGATCTGGGATTTGAGATTGTCATTGATGTTGGGAAATGTTCTTGCTTAATCCTATGAATAATGCCTTGATCAAGCAAGATGGACTCAAATTACCTGGTGACAATCTCGGTATCACTGAAAGGCCGGCTTCTGCCGTTCCAGTTGTTTTATTGATGGCCGGCTTCCTATCGGGCCTATCACCGCATCGATCTGATCCAGCACGCATTGGACTACGGGGTGATGCTGTCCAAGGGCGATGCTGGCGGCCCGCGGCACGGAGTCGTCAGTATCGGGGGGGGGGGCGAACTCTGTCCGGTCGAGCACGTGTTATCGGATGTGGCCAGGACGACACCGGCTGAACGGCCACACTATCCGCCCCGGTATCTAGCTAGGCGGCGGGCACCCAACTCGTGGCGACCTGGTCGAAAATCGCTTTAGCCATTTCGTCGTACGCGTCACATCACAGAAATCGGTCACGATTTGTTCGCTCCTGATACTTCGTCAGGCTCACGACCACCAAGTAAAACTTCGTCTGTGGTCGGATACCAAACGAAAAGCTCGACTTCATGGCAGGTATCTCGAAAAGCTACCAATTAGTGTTGAAGTCGTGTGCGTGACGTGCATGAATGAATCGAAGTATCCTTCGTGTATTTGGCCTGTGGGAACTGCATAAAAAGGTGTGTCGTAAAATGCTTCTGGTTTTCGGTAGCACCTCAAACGCTGTTCAGCTTGTTTGGGCTATCGAGCATGGCGGCAGTGACCTCTCTCGGGGTCCGTTGTTCTGGCTTCTCAGCATCACCCGATGCCACGTAGCCCGAATACGCCGTGTCTCTAGGAACATAATGGACGTTCCGGGGCGCAGCGGCGCACTCGGTGCCGCCCTCTTGTAAAAGAAAAACCCAACAGCCCGGCGAGTGCACAGCGCTGCTGGTTAGCGCTCCTGAAGGCTGGCTGGACGAGCTCCGGCCAGGCCGACGCCCCGCCATCGGCCGCGACTGGACGAGGCGGTCGCGTGCGTGCGGATCTAAAGCTGGCGGTCGCGACCGGCTCGTGGCCGGCAGCGGGGGTGGTGACGCCGTCGGCCGGCGTCCTGACACTGGCCCCGGCCGGGCCGGGACGGGCCGGGACGGGACGGGACGGGACGGGCCGGGACGGGACGGGACGGGCCGGGACGGGCCGGGACGGGCCGGGACGGGCCGGGACGGGCCGGACGGGCCGGGACGGGCCGGGACGGGCCGGGACGGGCCGGGACGGGCCGGGACGGGCCGGGACGGGACGGGACGGGACGGGACGGGCCGGGACGGGACGGGACGGGACGGACGGGACGGGACGGGACGGGACGGGACGGGACGGGACGGGACGGGACGGGACGGGACGGGACGGGACGGGGCGGGACGGGGACGGGACGGGACGGGACGGGACGGACGGGACGGACGGACGGGACGGGACGGGACGGGACGGACGGGACGGGGACGGACGGGACGGGACGGGACGGACGGGACGGGACGGGACGGGACGGGACGGGACGGGACGGGACGGACGGACGGGACGACGACGGACGGGACGGGACGGGACGGACGGGCCGGGACGGACGGGACGGGACGGGACGGACGGACGGGACGGGACGGACGGACGGGCCGGGACGGGACGGGCGGGGCCGGGACGGGACGGGACGGGCCGGGCCGGGCGGGACGGGACGGGACGGGACGGGACGGGACGGGACGGGACGGGACGGACGACGGACGGGACGGGACGGGACGGGACGGGACGGGACGGACGGACAGGCCGGGACGGGACGGGACGGGACGGGACGGGACGGGACGGGACGGGACGGGACGGGACGGGACGGGATGGGACGAGACGGGACGGGACGGGACGGGCCGGGCCGGGACGGGACGAGACGGGACGGGACGGGACGGGACGGGACGGGCCGGGACGGGCCGGGACGGGACGGGCCGGGACGGGACGGGACGGGACGGGACGGGACGGGACGGGCTGGGACGGGACGGGACGGGACGGGACGGGACGGGCCGGGACGCCTCGGCGGCGGAGCAGCTGGCGCGCCGGCCGCTCGACCGCCACGCATCTGGCAGCATCTGGCAGCATTTGGCGCCACCCAACCGGAACGTGGCGCGCCGCGGCAGTCGGTCACTGACCTGACCGCCGACGTGACCGTTTGTCACCGGCCTGGCCCGAGACCTGGCCATCTGTCACTGACCTGGTCGGTGACCCGGCCGTCTGTCGTTGACCTGACCTGTTGTGGATCTGACAGGTGGCCTGACCATGCATCAATGAGCAGACCAGCCCGTCGTGTCTCGTTCACTGATCCGAGTCCCACGGTTGTCTCTGGGTGGACTAATGTGACTGTGAGTATTATTGTAGTCCCACGGCTGCCTATGAGTAGACTACTAAGTCTTTAAGTCTGATACATGTCCCACGGCTATCTCTTGGTGGACTAGACTAGATCCGAGTCCCACTACTGTCTATGGGTGGACTAGTGAGGCTGTAAGCCTAATCCGAGTCCCATATCACTCCAATGCGGTGGTATCTTGCCTGCATTGCTGTCCGTGAGAAGTTGTGGTTTTAACGTAAGAAACAGTTCCCCGTGTAGAAAACATCGAACATCTTGAATATGCAGGGCGATTCAGGCACATTGGTGTATAAAGTTAGTGTGAAAGAACATCACCCAGTCATACAAAATACAATGCATTTGCCCTATGTCAATGAAGACCAAGTTCTTTTGCATCATCAGTGCCGTTTGATTTTACTATTGCGGGCGAGGGACAATTCGCACCAGGTACCCATAAGTCATGCTTGTGTTGTATTCGCGGTCTGCTCATCATTCTACTAGACTTGATCTACTATGAGTATTGAGCGTCATTTCAAAATGGATTGATCCAAATGGACTAGGAATCAAGTTTGCCGGCGTGGTGTATATAAACCATACGTATAAAGATACCTGAACGGAACATATTCTTCCAAATACAACTTATTGCAGAATGTGAACAATACACATTAAACTAAAACAACTGGAAATAAATATGTCAAGTGTGTCATTCTAAAATGCCAAATATCCCAAACTTACCTAGACTACTAAACAATACAAAATGTCTTGCACTTCTTCTCATGTGGAAAATACGTCTCTAGCTAAATACGAAGCTAGGAAGGAGAGAGAGAGAGAGAGGGAGAGTGGGTGTGTGTGTGTGCAAGGGGGAGAAGCGGAGAAAGAGAAGAGATAAAGGGGCCGGAGCCGGTATATGTCAGAAAAGTGAGGTTGAGGAAATACAGTTAAGAAGAAGCACCACATTGAAAGAAGCCAATACAGTGCTTCTTTGTCTTCTTCCTGATATTCACCGGAAGCCGAACTTACTACAGCCAGTTTGAGTATAATCTCCGGACGCCGGCAGGCCGAGATCGATGAGATAATACTTCACGACGACGACGCGGCCGTCCGGTCGAGTCTGTCTCCCTGTGACTCCATCGTCCTGCAGTCGTGACCTTAAACCGGGTCGCAGTCACACCGCGGGGAGTCAACGTCCTTGCCTGACCGACGGCCGGCTGCACAGACGGTGCTCTAGTGAGATTCGACTGCCTGTATTTCCGGTCCTGCGCGTCGCCATCTGATGCAACGGACCGGTGCACAGACGAGGACTCTCCGCGAGACCGAGGGCCTCAACCAGCCGACATCACCGCACGGTGGCAGCCTGGCAAAGTTCACCTACACACACACACACACGAGTCCGAGCCGGACTGTCACCGACGGCTGTACTCCAACCACGGGAGAACGGCGGCGGTGCGCCTGACAAACTGTGGTCAGGCGTGACAGCTTGCGTGTTGACAGGCGTGACAGCCGGTACGTGTTGACAGACGTGACAGTCAGCGCGTGTAGACAGGTTCGACCGTCACAGACCACCACAATCGTCGCAGGTTCGAGTCAGGACACCACAGGCTGATGTAAGGACACCGTAGACTGATGTCAGGACACCACAGGCTGATGTCAGGACACCGCAGGCTGATGTCAGGACACCGTAGACTGATGTCAGGACACCACAGGCTGATGTCAGGACACCGTAGACTGATGTCAGGACACCGTATACTGATGTCAGGACACCACAGGCTGATGTCAGGACACCACAGGCTGATGTCAGGACACCGCAGACTGATGTCAGGACATCACAGACTGATGTCAGGACACCGACTGATGAACACCTGATGTCAGGACACGCAGACTGATGTCAGGACACCGCATGCTGATGTCAGGACATCGTAGACTGATGTCAGGACACCGCATGCTGATGTCAGTACACCGCATGCTGATGTCAGGACAGCGCAGACTGATGTCAGGACACCGCATGCTGATGTCAGGACACCGTAGACTGATGTCAGTACACCGCATGCTGATGTCAGTACACCGCAAGCTGATGTCAGGACACCGCAGGCTGGTGTAGGGACACCGCATGCTGATGTCAGGACACCACAGGCTGATGTCAGGGCACCGCAGACTGATGTCAGGACACCACAGGCTGATGTCAGGACATCGCAGGCTAGTGTCAGGACACCGCAGGCTGGTGTCAGGGTCATACGTGTGCTCACGTCAGAACACCACAAGCTCATGTCGAGACAACGAACGTCTTCACCACACACTCGGCGTTAGGATACGACGGGCTCTGTATCGACTGTGATGAGATACTATGGGTCTCACTCGCTTCGAGCCACTAGACGGGCCAGAAGTCTCGGCGTGTGTGTGTGGCAGCTAAATCATACCAAGTGGCAGGTGTTTCAACAAACCTGGCTTCTGTTACTTCGGCACGAGTATCTTCTGTCACCATGAACGAAGACGATGATGTACTGAGTCTGAATTGCTGGTCCTATGACACATCTCAGTAAAGGTGATTACTTATTGTTTATACTTAGAGGAGACGTGGATCGTTCGGCCGTAACATTTGCATAGTTGAGCATTGGGTAGGTAGCAGAAATATTAAGCATTCAACAATCACAGATGTAAGGGCTTGATCAGCTTCTGCTTTTTGTCGTATTGCAGTACAGTTATGAAATCCACCTACAGTTCCTTGGCTTGGGATTACATTTGGTGGTGTTGCTCTCCCAGTTCAAATCCAGTGAACGTTGCAGCAAGGGGGAATGTGATTAATGTTAAGTAATTTAATTGGTTAACCAATAATTAATTCATTAATTTTTAATCATATCAGGTGCGCATGGAATACAAGACGTGCACTGAGATGTCCGAACCGCTATTACATGCTCAACAGAAGCATGATAAGTCAGTGCCGGGCCAGATACGGTAAACATTGCTTTTTACAGGTGCATACCTACCACAGTGCACGTGAGCCACTCGATAACTTGTGCCGGCCGTGTACAGGTATGCTGTGCGCTGTGCCTGGTGGCCGGGTCCGCTAGACTGGTGGCGGCCGCTAGCCCGTGGCATTTCGGCCACATGTGCGGCACATGTCTGTGGCTCAGCGGCGCGTGACGCAGGCGGGAGCACCGCTGTGCGTCACGAGCTCTGTTGTCACTGCACTGTCATGTGCGACCCCGCCGCCCGCCGTCGGAGCATGCCGAGACCCTCGACACGCCTCCGACCGGCCTCACCGCCGTTAGGCTCGAGCAGCAGCCCAGATGTCTCGGCCCACCACAGTTAGGCTCGAGAGGCAACCCAGGTGTTTCGGTCCACCACAGTTAGGCTGGAGGGGCAGCACGGGTGTATCGGCGCACCACAGTTAGGCTCGAGAGGCAACCCAGGTGTTTCGGCCCACTACAGTTAGGCTCGAGAGGCAACCCAGGTGTTTTGGCGCACAATAGTTGAAGCCGAGGGGCAGCCCAGATGTCTCGGCCCACCACAGTTAGGACTGAGGGGTAGCCCAGATTTCGGCCCACCACAGTTAGGCTCGAGGGGAAGCACAGGTGTTTCGGCGCACCACCGTGAGGCTCGAGAGGCACCACAGGTGCTTCGGCTCATCGCAGTTAGGCTCCAGTAGCAGCACAGGTGTTACGGCGCACCACAGTTAGGACCGAGGACCGGCCCAGATTTCTGGGCCCACCACAGTTAGGGCCGAGGAGCAGCCCAGATTCGTCGGCCCACCATCATTCGGTGCTGGCGGGGAGAACCATCAGCTGATGAGGGTGCAGTGGGCTGTAAACCATTCAGACGTGAGTGCAGGGCGATTTTGCTGCTCACTTGGTGTGTCCGCCAACAGAAGTTGTACAATCATCATGTGGACAGGCGGAGACGCATGGGCAGTTTGTGTGACAATCATTTTTTTTCGCCGTGTGGATAGCATGAAGATCCTGTTAAGACATTTGGCAGAGGAGCATTAACCATTCGGCACGATGCGTGTTAAGTGTGGCGAGAACGTGGATGAAGTATTTGAAGGGGAGGGCTCTAAGTAAGTTATGTCAAAGCAACTTCACGAAGCTAGTCGCTACATCTGAAGCGATTGTTGACTGGTGATGGAAGGGAACTTGAGCCACACCAGACGGGTAGACAGATTGCTGACTGGTGATGAAAGGGGAGTTGAACCACACCAGGCGGGTTGTCGGATTGTTGACTGGTGACGGAAGGTAAGCTAGGCCACACCAGGTGGGTTGGTGTATTGTTGACGAGTGATGGAATCTTGTTGAGGCATGCAATGCCAATGATGCAACTCTGGATTGATTTCCGCTGCAACTCAGCCACGCCGAAATCGCTTATCTGACTACCACTTCACCCCCCCCCCTCCCTCAGGTACTATCTCATCCGCGACGGTACCCAAACTATGTGCAGGTAATACAAAATAAAATTCGCATGGAATCCCAAGCTCTTCGTCATACCCGTAAACGCTTGAAAAGCTGTGTCTAATATTATACTGTACTGCAAAGCAGTAGGACATGCATTTTTTACTTTCAGAACAAGCAGCTTTACCACCGGAAGAAGCACATGGATGTGTTCCGTTTGGTATCGTCAGGAAGGAAGGAAGGAAGGAAGGATGGGAGGAAAAGCCTTTGAGCTTCAACTAATCGTCTATTTGCAAAAAAAAAATACTATAAATGGGTGCATTACGGTACTTACCGACTGAAACATTGCGCGTTCCCGTGCCACGAAATAAATGTTTTCTGTAGTCGCCTCAGAACTTCATTCTTGCGATCTTCCGAATGATCGGAAAGATTCCGAAGGACTTCCGAACTGCGATCTTGCGATCTTCAGAACTTTCATCGATGCGATCTTCCGTACTTGGCTTCGACAGTTGGAGCACACTGGTGATTAGTGTCGGACGTTGGTGATGCGTGCATATGATCACTGAATGTGTGCTGCTACTGCCAACGAAGACACAAATGTTCGATCTTTGTCCAGCAAAGTTTGCTCAGTTAATTTCTGAGGTTTCCAGATGTTTCTTAGATGTCTCTCTGGAGTGGGCGAAATCTGCCCACCCCTCCGGTTTTTGGTACATAACTCACGATTTTACCGGTTGATATACATCATTTGTTGCATACCTGTTTATAAATGACCAGCACGTTGTTTAAAGTAAGAAAATTGGAAATCGGCGGACATTTTTTTAAAGTTAGAGGCCGCTAAATTAAAAACAATTTTCAGTACCAGACCACAAAGACCGGCGCTGATGAGCGTCCTGTAAATTGGCAAAAGGGAAGTGTTCTTAGCAACACTAACGACTTGTTTGATGTATATTGTCATGCTATATAGTTTCAAAGTTATGTTAAGTCACCGAGGTCAGGTCAGGTCAAGTTCATGACAAGTTAATGGAACCAAATTTGGTCAACTGGAATGCTGCCATGCATGCAAATGACTGTCATGCGATTAATGTCACTTTGCATGTTACTCCCTCCAAATCATGAAAACTACTGTTTGTCATTGTGTACTATTCATACTTGATTGCTTTTCCATACTTTATTCATGTACTTCACTCCTTTCTTTGCGAAGCCGATTGCGCCGAACCGCTCAACGGAGGAAGCAGTCGGGCGGGCGGCCCGGTTCTGGTTACTGGAGCAGGCAATGACCTGATAAAGTGTTTCTATATAGGTGACCTGAGGTCAAATGCCGGGTCTGGCATCTGTATTGCATCCTTGGTAATATCCAAAACATCACTGATGCCCACTTTGGAGCATTTAAACACAATCACAGCGATCCATAACAATGCCAAGCTAAGCCACGCAAAACCAAACAATTTTGATATTTTGACCTAATTTGACCTTGAAGGTATTGACCTACGACCATGAGACTTGCACACAATAGAGTTCACTACCGTACCCATCCACCCTGCTCATTTTGTTGCTTCAGCTTTAATAGGAGCCGAGATCTCAGGGGGCGAAATTCGCCCCCCACCCCTCCAGTGCGCGTGATTTTCAGAGGTTTTTCATGGCGCGTGTTAAAGAGAGCACATATCTTGCGCATGCTACAGAAGATAAGTCGTTTCCGTACTCGTTTCTTTTCACCATTGCTTTGCAAATTGCGACTCAGCTGCCCTGGCCATGACAGATTCTGTTCAAGTTATTCGACTGCTGAAACTCAGCAACCTCTTTTGATGCCTTCAATTGTCCTTTGCTAAACTTTGGCATTTCGGGTAGAATCCCATCGGAGCGTCGGAGTTTTCGGCTTAGTCGACTCGATAATGTTCGCGGTGCGCTCGATGGAAAGTGGAACAAGCGTAGGAGTATCAGACAGTGGGCCACGACAGTTGTTGGCCGTATTAGGCAGCAGTTTCGACATTTGTTGGTCGGAGTAGGCAGCAGTCTTCGACAGTTGTTGGTTGGAGTAGGCAGCAGTCTTCGACAGTTGGTCGCCCTATGGAACTCCTGTTTCAGTTTCAGTTTTACAACTTCCACGTATCCGAAGGATACAATCATAACCTGATTTTGTGTTGAAAAGAGAGATGGCACTTGCCCTGTGTCTTGCCGGAAGTCAGCATCATCTTCTGAAAGAGCGGCGCCGCTTCTGCTCGGTCAGTTGGTGCTGCTGTTCGACTGACCCCGATCGCTTTCCGGTTTGATCGGCGGCAGTTAGTTGATATTTTTCCGCAAGAGAACACAGCTGGTACACAAGTAATCGCCTGCCTTTTACACGGATGTCGTCAACACTGAGCTGAGCCTGGTGGTTGTCGGTTTCCAAACTCTTCCTGCCCAATTGTGTGTGCCACCCAAAAGGATCGGCGCACTTGGAGGACCATGGTTCACAATTTGTTCGAACACTCGAGAAGCTTTCATTGGAGTCACGGCAGGAGGCACCGGGGTGCGCTTTTCCGTCTCACGGCAGCACTTTTCGCACGTGTCGTTGACAGGTGTGATCTGTGACTAAACGCTGTCACTGAGGCGTGGAGCGACCGTAAGCCCCGCGCCACACAAACCACTTATCACCGGACACAACCCCTGACCAAAACATCCACCCCGCCCTGTTGTGCCCGGCGATATCGCGTCAGGGGCCGCGCCGTTATCAGTCGCCGTGTGCGACGGATGGGAGAACGCAGTACGAGTTCTGTAAACAATCGCTCTGCGACGACGCTGGTCATGCTTCCGGCGATCACTTGGCCAATACACGGGGGTCAGCTGGGTCTTCTGGCTTTGCTGCTACGATGTTCGGTGTCAGTGGGTAAGTGCCCGGTCAATAATTCCGCAATCATTGCACGGGGTAACTTTCGGCATGTGTCATAAATCGGCATCACTGTGGAGTAAACCGAAGTTGAAATATCTGAAAGGTATCGAATGGAGGTCGTTTCAAAACATTGCGATGCAGAGTAACACCCTATGTCTTCCGCTTTGAATGTGACATACGTTTCTCTATAACAGTGGCGTTGGCAAGTAGAAACAGGAAAAAACTAACTCTGAAAACGGCAGAAATGTTCATACATAGAGGCAAAATGGTACGCTTTTTAATTTCCTAAGCGAAAGCATGCATGTCAGTGCATGTTTTGAGACGATAATGTGATATTTGAGTCGGATGTGAGGTGAAGCAGCCACGACCTTGGGTCACAGAGCAATATTTACGATAATGGTGGGCTTTTCCAAACAATGTCAGATCTGGATTTCATGGATTTTGTCTGGCTGCTACTTCAACGATCTGTGTTTTTACATTTTCGGTGAGGAAAATCACTTAAAAATAGAGCTAATTCTGCTCATCTCTGGTGACCTCTGAATTATTCCCAAGGCCACAACTAAAACACGTTGTGATCACGGGCTTAGCGATTCTGCAGGTGAAATCTAAACATTCGACTACCCTATGACACACATCTTAGGGACAAATTCCGCGAAATGAGGGTGGGTTTTCGCACGATTATCTGGCCGATTTCCCCATGGCCAGTGCGTGTCGGCAGTGTCGGGCGACAGGCTGGGCCACCCGGTCAGACCCCACACAGAGCCACCACTGGTGGAGAGCTGTCGAGGCCCGGCGAGCTGCGCGCCAAAATCACCGAGCAACCCCGGAGAGTGTGGACATAGAATATAGAAATGGAAATAGATAGACACCTGGGTCCGTTCTGCGGGTAGACTTTAGCAGTGGCTGTCAAGTGCTCGCTATCATGGCCGCTTGGTTTTCCCATTGATGTATTGAGATCATGGAGTATGTTATGACTTGCTTTATGATGCTGAGGCTGTGTCGTTGTTTCCTAAATTAACAGATTGAACACGTCGAGCCGCCGTCCCAACATTAGCATGTTTTACAGTGCAATTTGAAGTATATGCATGCTTGATCACACACAGTAGGTAGTTGTCGCCCCGACGTGCTTCAGTGGGTGGAACGAAGGCCTTGCATGATCCTTGCTTGCAACAGATGCCACTTTTTTAACTTGATTCAGGCCAGTTTTGTGCCTGGCCGCGTTCAGATCCTCAGCGCCACCTCTGGGCAGACGTGCATAGTCATACAAATATGCATGTAATCGATGTCCCGTGGATACGCACAAGCAGTGTAGTGTTCCGAAATATTTTCTTTTAACAGACTTGATACTTTCTGGGCATCCTTGAGCATTGCACAACTTGTGCTTCAAGACTCATTCATAATTGGTTATTCACGTCAGTTCTAGCTCTTGGGATCGAGCAATTCCTGCGCTAGTCGGATGGAAGGAAGAGACGAAAAAGAAGCCAGTCAAGACCGAGCGAATCCACTCATCGCTATATTACGCCCATGCTATTGTCAGGAAATTATCATGTGGAAGTTCATATTGTTCTCCACTTTTTCCGCCAGGCTGTCAAAATATAATAGCACAATTTTTGACACGCCTTGTGCCAAGCCATGCTTAGTAAAAACTCTCGTCTTAGCATCTTCCGCGGCGGCGATTGTTTGCGCCGCCGCGCGGCAGGTCCCACGCGTAAGACAATTGCGTGACTAACTGTCGGCGTAGAGCGGCTGCAGACTGCCCGGTCAGGGGTCGGGTCAGCAGCCTCATATTTCACCCCAGCTGCCAGCACTCCATTGTCCTCAAACCGTGACTGATGCCTGAGGTCACGGCGCGGCCAGAAAACGGCGACTGATGCTGGAGGTCACGACGCAGCCAGAAAACGGCGACTGATGCTGGAGGTCACGAAAGGCGACAGCCAGAAAACGGCGACTGACTGATAGGTCACGGCGCGGCCAGAAAACGGCGGCTGATGCACGGCGCGGCCAGAAAACGGCGACTGATGCTGGAGGTCACGGTGCGGCCAGAAAACGGCGACTGATGCTGGAGGTCACGACGCAGCCAGAAAACGGCGACTGATGCCTGAGGTCACGGCGCGGCCAGAAAACGGCGACTGATGTTGGAGGTCGCTACACGGCCAGAAAACGGCGACTGATGCTGGAGGTCACGACGCGGCCAGAAAACGGCGGCTGATGCTGGGGGTCACGACGCAGCCAGAAAACGGCGACTGATGCCAGCGGTCGCTACACGGCCTGAAAACGGCGACTGATGCTTGCACGAGATGGCTCGAAAACAATGACACCTTAGAGGACGCTAATTTTCTGCATAATTTCGTCAAAAATTAGATGCAGCAGGGGGTCGGCATCCACCGACACTGGAGCCGACCCCGGCCCCGTCTCCGTGAATGCTGTCGGGAGATACTACGGCTAGCCGCCCTATCCTTAGTTCAGTCACGATCCGGAACACCCAATCATTAACGGAATTGTTGAACTGCTTTCAGCCAAGCGGAACCGATGCTATTGCCTTCACCCCTTCAAGGTGACCGCTCAGGGTTGGCTGAGTTTGCTGGTCATGCCATTCAGCACGAGTTCCCAACATGGGATGACCTGAAAGACGCCAGAAAACAGGATCACGCGATCTGATAAAACTTACCCGAAACACACACAGACATATACACACCCACGTTATATATGCATATATATATATATATATATATATATATATATATATATATATATATATATATATATATATATATATATATATATATATATATATATAGGTATATATATATTTGTATATATATACACACACATATATATATATACATGTATATATGCATACATATGTCTATGTATATGTGTGTGTATATATATATATACAAATATATATGTATATATATATATATATATGTATATATGCATATGTATATACATACATATATATAAATGTTCCACACGGAAACGGGAAGTGAAGGAAGAGTCAGTCTTTCTCGGTAAAGTAAAAACGAAACAAAAAACGAAATATTTATTGACAACCCCAGTTAAATGTCTCCATGACATTCCTTATTAGCCACCACAGTGAATAATCAATTTTTGGAGGAGCCGTGCAGAGTTCGCATCTTCTTTGGGTCGGGGAACTGACGGCGATGCCACTCAGCAACTTGCAGCAGATATTGGCGTTGCTGCTCGTCCTTCACCATGACTTGATTGTAGTCCTTCACTGCAAACTGCTCCAAGCTCGGTGGAGGCTTTGACGGCCATGCAACCATGCCCAGGACTGGCTATGGTGACTGAAAGGAGGCGTCATCCTCGAACTCGGTAGGATGATTGTCTAGTAAGTTCATGTTGACGTTCAATGTTTCGCAAATCTGTTTCGAGGCTGGTGTGACAAAATCCGCCACAGTTTTGGCGACAATGGAAACTTTCTGCGGGATCCACCTGCGTTCATAGGTAGCGATTGTTTTTGCATTCCTTCTCAAGAGCGACCGATATCTTAGGCTTAACATCGAGGGCGACCATTCCTTCGAAAACAGGAGGTCCCACCAGCTCTTCACTAAGGTATCATAGGTGATTGGCACATTTCTTGCCGGTAACCTTGGCAATAGCAGAATCAGGATAGGAAAGCAGTCTTTTAAGAATGTTAGGTCTCTGGCTGGAGCAGCGATGTCAGACGGAGCACCGAACCAGGCTCTGATGTAAGATGTTTTAGTGAAGGCTGCAAAGCGCTTCAGGGCAGTGAGTTCCGCAGCAGTCGTCTAAAACTGAGCTCGGAACAGGTATGTATTGTTCCCATGAATCACGCGTGTCATTCACCTTGTTCGATGAAGAACACCTGGCAGGAGGAACTTGAATCCTCTTGGAGGACGCTCACCATAAATAATAGTGATCAACTCAAGAAGTTCGCCGTAGTCATCGCAAGGTTGAGCAAATTCTAACTTCCGCACACAGAATGGCACAACCTGTTCCTTACAACTGAGAAAAAACGCATCGTCAACCAAGGGATCCATGTCACCAGGCATCAATAGTTCAAACTTGCCTCGCTCGATAAACTTCCAACTTGACTGGAAACGTTTGATGCTGGCTATGTCACGACCAGAAGACTGGCCAAAGCACGTTGTGAATGTCGCTTCCGCTACCAGTTCCAGAATGTGATGCCGGCATGCGAAGTATACGAACGGGTGTCCCAGCTGTTGCTGCAGAAGTGTGCATGCATGAAATGCCGATCTGGTTTTACTGAAAAAAGGTATCAAAGCTCATGTCTACCACCTTGTCGGGTTACTCACATTCTTTTAGGCACTGCATAACAAAAGTGGATGTTGCTTGTCCAGTCTCTGCTGGAATTTTTGCTACACCAAGAAGCTTTGCAGTTCCTTGAGTCAGTGACAACGACGGTAACATTGTCAACTTTTCCTTCCCATCACTTGAAAGGAGTTTCCCATCCCAGTGAACGATCAGGTTCCTGTCGCTAGCGTAAGATTTCAGGATTTCATCCGCAATAGCCTGTCTTTGGGTTCGCCTAGGTGACTACTGGTTGATGGCCAACTCTGAGGGGTCGTGATCTAGAGTAGAGGCTGCTGCCAACAGTACACGCACTATCAGTGGGTCATTGAGCTCGGTCCAGTCCAGTATTGCAGTCAGGTGCGGTGTAACAATGGTCCTTCTACGACACAACCTCTTTGGAGCGGACGGAGTGGTTCCGCTCTCAAACAACCGCTGAACATTGGTTTCTTCACTGCTGTCTGGTGAGGACGTCAATTCAGCGGTTCAACGGTTTCTCTGCCTGCGCGTCCTTCCGCACTATTTCAGTCACCGACTACCGGTGTTGAGGGACCCGCTCATCTTCTGCTAGTACTTCGTCAACGCCGACTATGAAGCCCGCCTCCCCGGAACCACCTGCGCCTTGAGGAATTCGCGGTCCTCTGGAATTAATTAGCTGATGTTCCCCGGCATGTGCAATGTCAAGCAAGTCACTGAGGCTCGCTTGAGGTTTCTCTTCCTTCCCTATCCTAGGTGCAGATTATCGCGTATTCTCCTTGAGAATTAGCCGGTACTGCTCCCTCTTATTTTCCAACTTCCAACTTAGTAAACCATTTCCACTTAATCTGACCTGTGAGCTCGAAGGCGTCATGCCAGGTCCTACTAATATGCAAAATTCCGTAGCATGTGCGAATGTTTATATCCATTTTCAAGACCCATGTGAAGATGTATCCTGGAAAATGGTTTGCATTTTATGCTGAATAGAAGCAGCAGTTTGACCTCCTCCCGTCAACCGACCTTGCCGATGACCCGAGGCCAGGAAATGCTTCAAAGGACAATCTCCGTACAACTGCAAGCATTCAGCCACAGTTAAGGTTGTATATTACTCCAATGACGGCACGGGCTAAAAATATGACCTCTCGAAAGGAGTCAAATATTTTTACCTGACATGGAGTGTGACCCCATTAGTGACCTCCAGGAAAACAAATATAGTTTATCTCGATTAAAGTTATGCGGCTATTGAATGATGGTTAAATCGGCATCATTAGTTCATGGATTGAAAAGATACGGGGGGAAAGGCCCCCACCCCTCCACCAGCGACTCTTGTTAGTGCAAATACCTCAGCGACAGCCGGATTAAACCAGGTTCACAAGGGTCCCACCTCGCATTGTCCTTACTGCCATGCGGCCTAGTGCAGGGGAATATCGATAGTTTGACACATCAACCGACTTCTACCGGACTCGGCGCCAACTGACTTCTACTGGACTCGGCGTCAACCGACTTCTACCGGACTCGGCGTCAACCGACTTCTACCGGACCCGACGCCAACCGACTTCTACCGGACCCGACGCCAACCGACTTCTAGCGGGCGATCAAAACGACCACGTCCGGTCACGCGTGGACGGCCGGAATAGCAAGTGTGTGTAATTTCACCTGATGCCGGCTGAGCGTCTACCGCCACGGCTCATTGACTCGGCGGGTCTCCGCAGTAAGCTATGTCGATGGCCATCAACTCGGTACGCAAGCGGGGTCAAGCCGCCAGTAATGTAGCCTTTCAGTCAGATTTGTGCTTGATCCATAGTTTAGTCACCCTTCGTTGTCATACTGAGAACACTTGAACCCATTAGGATTCTGATCGACGACAACGGCCAATGGTTCTGTTTTGTTATTGAAGTCGATTTTCCGATTGCGTGCGACTCAAAGTTAAGCCTACCTGTTTCAGTGGGTAGAGCGCGAGGCCTCCACCTCCCATGTGCTGGCAAGACAGATCGAGTTGCCGCGCGCCCTCACATTAGTCATCAGACTGAGAAGGCCAGCCGGCAACTGTGCTGGCTGAACCTGTAGCTCGGCGGCGGATCCGTCGTGTCGGAACATTGTCACCACACTACAGACCGTCGGCGGAGGACGGATCGTGGGAGCCGGAGGTCGGCGGCGGATCCGTCGTGTCGGAACATTGTCACCACACTACAGACCGTCGGCGGAGGACGGATCGTGGGAGCCGGAGGTCGGCAGCGGATCCGTCGTGTCGGAACATTGTCACCACACTACAGACCGTCGGCGGAGGACGGATCGTGGGAGCCGGAGGTCGGCAGCGGATCCGTCGTGTCGGAACATTGTCACCACACTACAGACCGTCGGCGGAGGACGGATCGTGGGAGCCGGAGGTCGGCGGTGGAGCCGTCGTGAAATGTCAATAAAAAACAAGCCGGGAAGGGGGGGAGGGGTTGAGCGGGAGTTGGGGGGCGGGGCCGTCATGTCGGAACATTGTCACCACACTACAGACCGCGTCGGCAGAGGACGGATCGTGGGAGCCGGAGGTCGGCGGCGGATCCGTCGTGTCGGAACATTGTCACCACACTACAGACCGTCGGCGGAGGACGGATCGTGGGAGCCGGAGGTCGGCGGCGGATCCGTCGTGTCGGAACATTGTCACCACACTACAGACCGCGTCGGCGGACGGATCGTGAGCCGGAGGACGGATCCCGTGCGGAACATTGTCACCACACTACAGACCGTCGGCGGAGGACGGATCTTCTGAGCCGGAGGTCGGCGGCGGAGCCGTCGTGTCGGAACATTGTCACCACACTACAGACCGCTCGGCAGAGGACGGATCGGGGATCGGCGGCGGACCGTCGTGTCGGAACATTGTCACCACACTACAGACCGCGTCGGCGAGGACGGATCGGAACATTGTCACCAATACGGACCGTCGTGCGGAGCCGTCGTGTCGGAACATTGTCACCACACTACAGACCGCGTCGGCAGGACGGATCGAGCGTCGTGACGGGCGGAACATCGTGTCGGAACATTGTCACCACACTACAGACCGTCGGCGGAGGACGGATCGTGGGAGCCGGAGGTCGGCGGCGGATCCGTCGTGTCGGAACATTGTCACCACACTACAGACCGCGTCGGCGGAGGACGGATCGTGTGAGCCGGAGGTCGGCGGCGGATCCGTCGTGTCGGAACATTGTCACCACACTACAGACCGTCGGCGGAGGACGGATCGTGGGAGCCGGAGGTCGGCAGCGGATCCGTCGTGTCGGAACATTATCAGCACAGTACAGCGGGGGCGGGTTCAAGTTTGAGAACTTCCTCGAATATCTTCCGAACCGAATCTTCCTGTAAGCTGAGATCTGGGATTATTTTTCATGTATCAATTTCAGCTGTCTTCCCTGTGAATAGCGTAACCTATACTCACATATTAAAATCCTTCCTACGGTTACAGTAGGTTACACTGGATTCGTTGCAACGCACACCTATGTATGCGGGCCGGAGGACGGCGCTGGCAGCGCTTTTATTACCAGTACTGTTGTCGGACGTTTTTCACTTCCATCCAATGTGTCTGTGTATTCCTCTAAGGTTATTGCAATCCCAAAGGCTCTATATTTCATTGAAATGTCAGATGATCCACCACCCACTATGTTAACAGATTCCTTAAGCAGCCTTTTAGCGATGAGGACGCTCGACTCATCTTATCCCATCGTTCAGGATGTGTTATCTCGTCCTACCGCTGTGCATCAGGCAAGTAAGAGAGTAGTGCTGTGTTGGATCCCGAGTCACACGGGCATCTCTGGGATCGACCGAGCCGATGCTGCTGCAAAACGTGCGTCACAAGCACCATGCTCGCGAACCCTCTCCCGGCCCGTGACCACTTCCGGGCCATCTGCACGTGTGTGCCCGGTACGTGGCAAGCTTCATGTAACGCACTATCTGATGATATACTGAGAGTGATTAAGCATCGTTTCGTTTGTTCGTTTCTGATTTATTTGGTAGTTCTCGACGCATGTTACGCATAATCACGGCTAATGGTGCCGCCCACACTGTTTCGCCGGTGGGTCGTGGTATTTGGAAATGTTCCGAGCAGTGCGAGTATTGAACCCAACACCTTTGGCACCTATAGCTCAACACCTTAACCACTCGGCCATCCCCGCCCCTGAAGCATCGTCTCGAAGAAATTAAGTTCGTGCTCGCACAAGAGTATGCGATACAAAGTAGCGTTGTACCACTTGATAATAGGGCATACATATGCCACTCATTCCCTAATTACTAGAAGAAAATGACAAATCACGTTGTCCGAAATGTCACGCTCGCCTGTTTGTGCGCCATGTCTTGCTTTCCTGCCCCGGTTTTGACGAGGAGTGAAGACGTCTTGAAATTGACCGCATGGATTCGCTGTCATTCGATGAAATTTTAGGTGACGACTTTAGTTTCATCCAATCCGGACAACTGTTAATGTATCTTGCTGAAGTGTCCTTTCCTGTAGTATATGCACTACACTTGACATGCTCAACTATTTTATAATGTAACCTACGTATTGTTCGCTACTCTGATTTCATTTTCTGTTAGTTTTGCTTGCTTTTTCGAGGCATGGATGTGTACATGAAATAAATGTATGTTCTGCATTACGAATGTAGCCGATGCGCCCTAAAGCCCCAATAACTATGAGGAAAATTATTGTTGATTACGAAAATAAATAAATAAAATTATCTCAAGATACACAACAGTTATGGCTACGAGTGCCTATCACTTTTCATCCAAAATGATGTCCGCCAGAAATGTTGGTGGGGCGAGAAGCAGAGACGATTTTACCGGTCACGATACTTACCACTCTCGTCACGGAGGCTGACCCCTGGCATGCGGCAGGTACTCAGGTTCAATAGGAGTTGCGCAGACGGCATATGAAGCCAACTAATGCAAGCAACGGCGTTCGTCACTTTTAGCCACTTTCCAGCACCAGACCCAATCGTGAGAAACAATGATAAAGATCGCCTTATATATGCACCCCTCCCCTGTGTGCACGTGCCACATACGGTAAAGAATGCTTGCACTGCCGAGCTTGGTAATTGCCATGGCTACATCGTGGTGTCAGTTTCGTATCGATCGGCCCATTGGTTCGCGAGCTATGTCGGTTGAAACCGAGACGATTCGGCGCAGTGAAATTGGTCATGTCCCTGCGTAAAAATTCAGTTTTATACGCTAAACCATCTGACGACAGATAATTTATATGCAAACCGCTCTTCCATCGGTGTCATTCACGTGTGGCACCTTGACTCAATCGCACCGAAATTGTGCCCAAAGGGTAGCCAACGTCCTGTGTTTTCACGTGGTGTGACACATCCTTCGTTCCCTGCGATGTGAATCGAGCTGTGGACCAATATGCGATGGCCGCGTTTTTGCCGAAACAAATCCAGCCCCAATGTTAAAAAGAAGCGGGGGTTGGGGCGAATCTTGAGCGCATAGCACGCGCTACGCTTCACCCACCCAAACACATTTTACATGCCTGAATAGCCCCGGTGATGGGCTACCCGTCCACAAAAACCGATTGCTCTAGTACTCGTCGCTCTAAGCTCGGAGGTGCCCCAATGGAAATAGCTGTACGCGCCTGACGATCACACGGTACAGCACATCCGGCTGCCGACCACAGAAACAAGCTGTCCCCTGTCGGGCGTGTGTTTCCACAACGCTCACATTCGTGCGACTTGTGGTATATTCTGTGGCTATGGCTAGTTGATCTCGACATGACCCCGGTCGACCTGACCCAACACAGCCCAAAACCACCACCATAACCACTCCGCTGAACGGGCGCATCCAGTGTGAAAATTTGGGCGAAATCCGCCCGGTCACTTTGGCATAGCATTCGTCGAAGCGGCGCATACATTCATTCATACGGACAAACAGACAGACGAACAATTCCCAACGTCTTGGGAAAACTCGGCCACCACGTATTAAATCTGAGACAGAGAGTTCTTGTGACATAGTCACTCTAAATTATAGTTACGATTTAGAAATAAACACGTCACATGGTAGGATTATCCTAGTAGAAAACATACACGTCCCCTTTCTAAAGAATTCGAAGGGACAAGGCATTTAAGAGTAGGATTCAAATTGGGAGGCATCATCTTGCATAAACATGAAGGAAGGCCTCGAGGTAGCTGAAGTCATTGGGAGGTAGGTGAAGGTATTGGGTGGCAAATGAATGAAGGGTTGGATGTAGGTGAAGGTATTGGGAGGTGATGGCCGGTACCACTCGCTGTTTGCATTGAAGGAAATCAGAGTTTGCTTTATTGCTGAGAAGGGCAATGATCTAGGCATGTCAACAATTACCGCACACAGGACTGTTTACGTGTTATTTCTGCTGCTGTTTTAATGCCCATTATCGTGCTTGAGTGTTAATTTCGAGCAGCATGAAGGAAAACTTTATCACCTGGTGACGTCATTAGGCAGGACAAATAATTTGCTCACCACATGAGGGCCTGTATTGACGGTCACCATTAATCCCCCTCCCGCCACGGTGGTAAGCAGGATTGATCGCTTCTGTGACATCACACGAGTGTGTCACAAAGTCCGAACAGTCACCACTGGGAATTGGAAGCGGGGACATTGGAAGCATACGCGCGGATGCAACAATCATGCATTGGTTGTATCACGACAGCTCAGTGCAGCTAATTGCCCACTATCGCTGGTTTGGCTGACGTCTTGGAGTCGGCGACATCTGACCAGACGGCAGGGTCGGCCCTGGGGGTGTGCTGCGGCTAGCTGTGGCCTGTGGGCGGCCGGTGCTGGGTCAGCAGGAGCGGTGACATCTGACCAGACGGCAGGGTCGACCCTGGGGTGTGCTGCGGCTAGCTGTGGCCTGTGGGCGGCCGGTGCTGGGTCAGCAGGAGCGGTGACATCTGACTAGACGGCAGGGTCGACCCTGAGGTGTGCTGCGGCTAGCTGTGGCCTGTGGGCGGCCGGTGCTGGGTCAGCAGGAGCGGTGACATCTGACCAGACGGCAGGGTCGACCCTTGGGTGTGCTGCAGCTAGCTGTGGCCTGTGGGCGGCCGGTGCTGGGTCAGCAGGAGCGGTGACATCTGACCAGACGGCAGGGTTGACCCTAGGGGTGTGCTGCGGCTAGCTGTGGCCTGTGGGCGGCCGGTGCTGGGTCAGCTGGAGCGGTGACATCTGACCAGACGGCAGGGTCGACCCTGTGGGCGGCCGGTATGACGGACTCGTCTGCGCGTCCTGCCGGGGCGGTGGTATCTGACCAGACGGCAGGGTTGACCCTGTGGGCGGCCGGTATGACGGACTCGTCTACGCGGCCTGCCGGGGCGGTGGTATCTGACCAGACGGCAGGGTTGACCCTGTGGGCGGCCGGTATGACGGACTCATCTACGCGGCCTGCCGGGGCGGTGGTATCTGACCAGACGGCAGGGTTGACCCTGTGGGCGGCCGGTATGACGGACTCATCTACGCGGCCTGCCGGGGCGGTGGTATCTGACCAGACGGCAGGGTTGACCCTGTGGGCGGCCGGTATGACGGACTCATCTACGCGGCCTGCCGGGGCGGTGGTATCTGACCAGACGGCAGGGTTGACCCTGTGGGCGGCCGGTATGACGGACTCATCTACGCGGCCTGCCGGGGCGGTGGTATCTGACCAGACGGCAGGGTTGACCCTGTGGGCGGCCGGTATGACGGACTCATCTACGCGGCCTGCCGGGGCGGTGGTATCTGACCAGACGGCAGGGTTGACCCTGTGGGCGGCCGGTATGACGGACTGATCTGCGCGGCCTGCCGGGGCGGCGACATCTGGCGCGAGGCCGGCGAGCTGGCGGCGCGCGCGTCGCAGCTCTCGTCAGTTGTCCCGGCGGACCGGCGGCGTGAGCACGTCTCTGGAGACAGTCCGGCCGCGCCACACCCGCCCGACCTGCCGCCGGCCACACAGCAGCTGCCCCAGCCGATAGCTGGCCGCCCGCCTGTCCACACTCCCGCCACAGGTGAGCTGCGGGGCCGCCCGCCTGTCCACACTCCCGCCACAGGTGAGCTGCGGGGCCGCCCGCCTGTCCACACTCCCGCCACAGGTGAGCTGCGGGGCCGCCCGCCTCGGTCAACAGTGGCACCCGGCACTGTTCTGCCGCCGGTACTGCCACCGGGGACCTGGTCGACACTGCGACCTGGCGTGACCTGACGTCGTCTAGTGTTATGTCATGTGACAATCATGTGCAGCCGGTGCTGCCACCGGACACCTGGTCGGCACTGTGACCTGGCGTGACCTGACGTCGTCTGGTGTTATGTCATGTGCAGCCGGTGCTGCCACTGGACACCTGGTCGGCACTGTGACCTGGCGTGACCTGACGTCGTCTAGTGTTATGTCATGTGCAGCCGGTGCTGCCACCGGACACCTGGTCGGCACTGTGACCTGGCGTGACCTGACATCGTCTAGTGTTATGTCATGTGCAGCCGGTGCTGCCACCGGACACCTGGTCGGCACTGTGACCTGGCGTGACCTGACATCGTCTAGTGTTATGTCATGTGCAGCCGGTGCTGCCACTGGACACCTGGTCGGCACTGTGACCTGGCGTGACCTAACGTCATCTGCCTATATCACGTGGCGATGCTGTGCACATGCATCATCGAAGTGCTCTGAGATATCGAACTCGTGAGCTAAATTGACCGACAATATGATATGTGGGCATACTAGTATATTTCATTAATTTGGGTTAAATTAAAATCACTAGTTCCTTATACTTCCGGACCATCTGATGAAGAAAAAAATGTGAGCCTTTGAAGGGGAAAATCTTATGCCATTTTACTTATATTTGTAGCACTATTTTGTTGCCCGCAATTATTAAACAGGTAAGCTTCTGCAAAATTGAATACAAGTGTAATCTGTGTATTTCGATGAAATCTGATGCAAAAGACGGGTGATCAGGAAAACGACTGAACTGATCCTTACTACGATATAGTTCATGTAGCCGGTGTCCTTGCCCTGAACGTGGGTACGTGCACGCTTTGCACGTCACACAAACTTGCTACAACATGCACTAGCGAGAAGGGATGATTGTTTATGTACTTTTTAGGGGACGATTGCCTCTCAAGGTTGGCTTTGTCTACTCCCTCCCTCCCCCCCCCAAAAAAAAAAAAAAAATATAGATAACGTGGGACCAAATGGAGTGTGCCCCTCCCAATCCATTTGGTTTCGCTCATTGCCTTCATGTATTTTTTCCTCCCCTCTCCTCTCAAACTGATTTTCGGTAAATAACACTTGTGCTTGCAAGCAATTATTGCATGTTTTGTTTATATAGAACATACACAAAACCCACTGAAATCGCTACAAGTCTCGCAGATGTGCAGCTGACAGGCATTGGTGTATGTCAAAACTAAGCTTAAATTGGTTATTGCGATACTTGTACGCTATCCGTGTGCAAGCCACTTTGTGCTGCTTCACCTTTTGCACACCCAATTGCTTTCAAATGCTTATGTTCTATCATGCAAAATGATACTTCACTGAATGTGTATCTTTACAACTTACTATTTGTCCGAGGGTTGTTAAATGTGTAACGATTCCGTTACGAGCTTGAATGATGCGGCCACCGGGTGGTTAGTGAATTAATGCTGGTCATCGGAGGTAGAATAATCAGTGCTGTGGTTGAATATCGTCAGGAAAGAACAGACATCTTTTGCCATTGCTCAGTTATTCTCGGTTAATAAATGGTATTGAATCTGGCAAGTTCATTCATGCCCTTCGTACGCCTGAACATCGCATCCCTGTCAACTGTCCACTTGGTGCTATATAAAGTACTGGCTGTTTTGCCTTTGCATTTGGTACAAATTTGAAGCGTATTATGAGCACGGTCAGCAACATGAACGAGAGGAAAAATGTTAGTGGAGCCCGTGTCTGAGCAACAGAACATAAATAAATGCCAAACGGAAGCATGAGTTTCCTGATGGATTCATTGAGATGCTTACCTTTGTTTTCTCCCGACAAAACATGCACTGCTTCACTAAAGCATACACGAATATATGCAAGATTAAGCTTCTTTAATACCATATTGTATCATGCTATTAATAATGGCTATATTGTCTGCCATTATCATTGCTCCGGCGGCATTGGCAGCAGACAATGGTTCCACTCTTTGCATTCACAAACAATTACCATACCGGACAATCAACCATACCTGAGAACGCTCGATGCCAGTCGAATCGCCACCCAGCAAACAATGGCCATCGGAATGCCAACTGGCCCCGAAAATGTTCCGATCGCTTCGCGAGTTGATTCGATCGATCGCCACCCGTCTGCCGATCTGAGGTCAATGTCCGGACGCGCCTCGGGTCATCGGCTGCTGCTGCTGCTGCTGCTGCTGCTGACAGACGATGACCGGGGAGCCCGGCCGGCGGTCGGCAGCTGGTCGCCGGCGACGGAAGCGGACGGCGATCAGCCACTATTCGTTGTGCACGCACAGGCTCTCTGTCGTTGAGAGCCTAATCGATACGTCAATTGCATCAGAGGCATGCACCAACTGGAAATAACGTCACCAAGTACAGAAAATGCGCCATTCAGCATTGTGTTGCGGTCCTCGCATGCCGACAGACACACAATGAATGACGCACGCTCGTCGTAGGTGGAATAATCTTGCTATAAATTCCAGTGGCATCGTCAGTAAATGCCAAACAAATATGCGGTCAGCAGTGGGATGCGAGTGATGTTCACACTCACCCCTCCCCCACCCCTCCCCGATGGTACCGCGTGTCTCGGCCCACCGCAGACGGATTGCTTGGCAATTATCTGTCGCCGGTGGCGCTCGTTGTTTTATCAACAGCGCGCAATCAGAGTGGAAACACCGCTGGCTTCCGGGCCGCCGCCGACGGCGGGCGGGCGGGCGGGCGGAGCGTCGGCGCTGCGTCCACCGAACAGTGGCCGCGCGGACGTCGAACCACGGCCGGCTGCGGTGGCGAGACGTGCCTTCAGCCGTGAAGCGGCGCGGGCCCGACACGCCGTGGGCACCGCCGCCGCCGCCGCCGCCGCCGCCGCCGCCGCCGGGCCGGCACCGAGTCAACCGGGCCAATCGGCACCAGCCCACTGTGCTGTGTTGCTCACCGGCCAGTTGTCCGGCTGGCTGGCCAGAGTAGACTACCCACGGCCGGCCCACCCAGCTGGTGGGCCAGGGCAGACTCTACCCCACTGATCGGCCAGAGTAGACTCTACCCCACTGATCGGCCAGAGTAGACTCTACCCCACTGATCGGCCAGAGTAGACTCTACCCCACTGATCGGCCAGAGTAGACTCTACCCCACTGATCGGCCAGAGTAGACACTACCCAGCTGGTCGGCCAGGGCAGACTCTACCCCACTGATCGGCCAGAGTAGACTCTACCCCACTGATCGGCCAGAGTAGACTCTACCCCACTGATCGGCCAGAGTAGACTCTACCCCACTGGTCGGCCAGAGTAGACTCTACCCCACTGATCGGCCAGAGTAGACTCTACCCCACTGATCGGCCAGAGTAGACTCTACCCCACTGATCGGCCAGAGTAGACTCTACCCCACTGATCGGCCAGAGTAGACACTACCCAGCTGGTCGGCCAGGGCAGACTCTACCCCACTGATCGGCCAGAGTAGACTCTACCCCACTGACCGGCCAGAGTAGACTCTACCCCACTGATCGGCCAGAGTAGACTCTACCCAGATGGTCGGCCAGAGTAGACTCCATCAAGCTGTTCCGTGACGGGTTCCAGCGATCTGGTCGACGTATGACCGTGTTTAAAGGCTGACTCAGCACAAAACACTGTTCATATCTGCAAAACCGATGCAAACTTCAGCCATGAAATGCCATGAATTATGTAGAATGCAGATGCAATGTCATACACTGTGCGAAGGATGCATCGTAACAAAATTGCACTGTGCTGTACTATGTGCTGAGCCAGGGTTTCTTGCTCACTATTAGGGAGATTATCGGAGTGGTTTCCGGCTGCGTGGTGCAATCCGGCACCCTTGTCGATGTTTTGTTGCTGGTCTGCTACGGACACAGCTCCTTCTGCTGCAATCTTCGGATGCATGGTGAGAGCATTAGTCGTTGTCTCCACCCAGGATTGCCCAGTAACACAGAGTGTCGGGTGCCACTCCCGTCAGAGTGGAGGTGGGCGGAGCTGGGATAGACTGCGGATTAAGGTGGAAATCTACTCCACGGTTCAGATTACAACGCATGTCCGTGGTCCCTACGAATCACAGGCATGGAATAGCAAATGTTCACATATTGGAAGCAAGCGTGGCGCTAACAAAATGCCAGCTTAGTGTGATTCCATGCAATGTGATAAGCATAGCGGATTGGTATGATCCTAGCCTAGCGGATGCACACCAGGACCTTCTGCAACGGCCATTTCGGCAGGCATGGGTGACTTTCCAAGGCACAGATGCACACATTTTGTGTGAACACAGATCATGCGTCAAAAAGTGGTCACCAAATAAGGGAAGTGTAGCACTGACCTACGCGGCCGTCACGAATCACAGTTCCTGTCCTGTGAGTAAGGCCCCCCGGCGTCAGAGGCAGCTGAAGAAAATGTCTGGCCGTCGTCTCTGCCGCGCGACCGATGAAGGGCAGAGCTCGACAGTGCCCTGCCACCATCCACCTGCTATATATTCTCCACGTGTCTCCATGTCTCCACACACGTGCTACGCTGCACATCATATCGTTCACGGGTCACAGTCCATATGACACCGTTCACATGTCACAGTCCATATGACACCGCTCACATGTCATAGTCCATATGACACCGCTCACCTGCCACAGTTCATGTGACACCGCTCACATGTCACAGTCCATATGACACCGCTCACATGTCACAGTCCATATGACACCGCTCACATGTCACAGTTCATATGACACCGCTCACATGTCACAGTCCATATGACACCGCTCACATGTCACAGTCCATATGACACCGCTCACATGTCACAGTCCATATGACACCGCTCACATGTCACAGTCCATATGACACCGCTCACATGTCACAGTCCATATGACACCGCTCACATGTCACAGTCCATATGACACCGCTCACATGTCACAGTCCATATGACACCGCTCACATGTCACAGTCCATATGACACCGCTCACATGTCACAGTCCATATGACACCGCTCACATGTCACAGTCCATATGACACCGCTCACATGTCACAGTCCATATGACACCGCTCACATGTCACAGTCCATATGACACCGCTCACATGTCACAGTCCATATGACACCGCTCACATGTCACAGTCCATATGACACCGCTCACATGTCACAGTCCATATGACACCGCTCACATGTCACAGTCCATATGGCACCGCTCACATGTCACAGTTCATATGACACCGCTCACATGTCACAGTCCATGTGACACCGCTCACATGTCACAGTCCATATGACACCGCTCACATGTCACAGTCCATATGACACCGCTCACATGTCACAGTCCGTATGACACCGCTCACGGATCACAGTCCATATGACACCGCTCACATGTCACAGTCCATATGACACCGCTCACATGTCACAGTCCATATGACACCGCTCACATGTCACAGTCCGTATGACACCGCTCACGGATCACAGTTCATGTGACACCGCTCACATGTCACAGTTCATATGACACCGCTCACATGTCACAGTCCATATGACACCGCTTATCTGGCACAGTCCATATGACACCGCTCCCATGTCACAGTCCATATGACACCGTTCACGTGCCACAGTCCATATGATACCGCTCACGTGTCGCAGTCCATATGACACCGCTTATCTGCCACAGTCCATATGACACCGCTCACATGTCACAGTCCATATGACACCGCTCGCATCCCACAGTCCATATGACACCGCTCAATGCAACGCTGTTGGCCAATGATGTAGAAATAGGGGGATGGGTGCAGGGAGCCAAGGCTGTCCCACTTTTCTGAAACTACTAATCAAATTCACATCTTGTGAAAACAATCGATGCAAGTGATTCCCTCCTCCTCTCCTGGCATGTCTGTTTGGGCCGTTCCATGACCTTGCTCCAGAAACCACCGTTCGTGTATCAATCGGCGGTAACACACAGGACCCACCCAGCACCACCTCGAGCCGCAGAACCGGCCGAACCCATACCTGGGAGACACACTGGAGCAACGGCCGCCACCAATCGCAGTGCGAAGTCGCTGTCGACGGAGCGTGACAATTCACTTCTTCATTTTACGTCTGCAAACAAGCCGATGGGTTCGGGGAACAATCAGAGGAGGCGTGCCTTCGGAACGGGCACTGCGAGCCTGCCCCTTGTCACCAGCTTGAAGTCCTACTGTTCTGAGCTCCAGCCCCGAATGCCGAGTTAAGATACGAATGCTAAGTGACGACCCATTCAAATAGATACACCGGATTGTTGCATTTTTCGAAGGACAGGTAGGATAGTCCAAATTTCAAACAAGCATTTCAATTACAGAAGCATTGATAAATAACGGAACCGTCCACGGCACTAGATTCACGTTTACCTGCTATCGTTGGTCAGCATGCCTTCGCTAAGGGTTTCAATCATTACATATTTGTTAACTTATTAATTATTATTATTTACGGAATTAGCAAAAAAAAATGCATGATGCCTGAATTGCATGCTCCGTCGTATTGCATATATACTTCGGTCGGTGGTATCCCATGCCATGAGTAGCTTTTATTTGAGAGGTATATCAGCATATGCTTATTGGTTTGTTGGCACTTATTTTTGGTCGATATTTTGGTTTATTGGTAACTATACTGCTGATAGTGATGATAATTCTTATCTACCACAACTTCAGTAAGGCAGTTCGGGGGTATATTTTAATGTGCTCAGCAGAGCGTGATACAGTGAGCATGAAGTACGTGAAAGTATATTTGGATAAGGCATGGTGGTGGTGTGGGATCTTAGCGATCACTCAGAAAAATGATGAGGTGTGGTAAATGAACTGAGAAGGTGACTAGTGCATACGTTAGCGTGTTATTGAGCGTGGACTGGAGTGTGGTCGAGAGTTAAATTGAATGCACTAGAGCCAATTCGAGCTGAATTGAATTGTAATATTCCCCTGAACTAAACTGAGCTAACTCAGTTCGGCTCAGTTGCATGTGTAATACCATCAATCCGTGAACAACTGCACCTGGATTATCACCTGTCGAAGACTGCCCAGTTGTTTCGCCACCGTCAACTTTGGCCGCAGCAGTGACGTTTCTCGCGTGGGCAGCACCCCGTCTTGCCGACCGAGCCCCTTATGGTGAGAAGCTCAGCAGCACCGTCAGCTACCGGCCTGTGCACCGGTTTGTGCCCCGAGGCTCGTTTGGGCATCGGGTGACACTCGGGTCGGGTCGCGCGACAGGCCAGCCGGGTCGTAAAAGCACCGTGCACGTGGGTAATGCATCACTGTGTACCGATTCTGTGACCGCTGATACGGCTGCCCGCTATTCAAACGGCACCGCAACCCACTCGGGCTGTCCGAACCCGAGCGCTCGCTTCACAAACAAGATGATTCACACAAGTGCTATTAGGGCCGTCAGAGCCGCACACACTTGTCGCCACAAACGGATGGCTCTGGGAGGCGCATGTCGGTGACGGAAACCTGCAGGCGTCGGCTAATGGCGAGAGGCAAGCCGACAGCCGCCGGTGGACGGCCGAGTCGTGACGTCACGGTCGGTAGCAGCTCTCGGACCAACCGCGTCGGCCACCTGAAGCCGCTAGCAGTCAGCCAGGCGCACACACAGCCAGCCAGGCGAACAGACGACCAGTCAGGCGCACACACAGCCAGTCAGGCTCGCCGACCATACTGATCCAGTCACACCGCAATGAAGTCACGATTATGACACAATGATGCCATAATCACATCACAGCCAAGTCACAAGTACGACACAATAAAGCCGCAATTATCCTACAATCATGCCAGAATCGAATAACAATCGCAGCACAGTTTAATGACAATTGCGCCAGCGGTCAGGTCGCAGACCATCACCAGCGATGCCTGCGAATTTTGCGTGGGCAACTGGCGCGCGTCTGTTTCTGGCGACGGGGAGGATCCGTTAGTCGGGGCTGAGGTGACCCCTGCCGTGACCTCGTCGCAGAACAAGCCCCGCTTCTTTCTGAGCCGACAGTGGCCTAATGTCGGCCGGAGGTGTGGCGACAGAGCCGCTGCCTTGTGCCGGCGCCGACGAGTGACACTTTTGGCGCAGCTGGCGCCAATTATCGCCCGTCCGAGGAGCGACCCTTCGCAGCGACTGGCGTCCTCTGCTGACATTCCATGTGACTCCGACGACAGCGGCGACTTTTTTTTCCATCAGACGCGGCACGCTGCGGTTAGCTTCATCACGAAGCGCAATTGCCGTCGTGACTGGAAGTTTGGAGGCTGATTTTATGTGCCGAAGCTAACCTAAGCACGTGGTTATCGACACAAAGCGTTCAGTTGGAAGCAGTGCAATTATGTGATCATGGCATCGTGAACGGCTCAGGACGTAATTGGTCCCGCAACATAGCGGGACAGAAAGATCGTACAAGCATACAAAAACAAACTGACGTGCTAACCGCTCGATTCGGCTCATAGTAGTTGATGGGCTCATTGCGTCGTTTGTAAAATGACTGCCTCCAATCTTAACTGAGCACAGGTCGCCATGGCTGAAGCATCTCCTCACCTTTGGAGGAACGGTGTCAGTCTCGTGCAAGGTTTTTTTTTCACCGGGAAATTTGTCGCTTGCAAGGGAAACGGAGGAATGTGGGAAGATGTTCGGCTAGCTGCCAAATTGGTTGAAAAAAGGCAACTGAGATGTGCTTCAAGATAAAAAAGAGCCGATAAAAATTCACCGCAGCGCAGATTTAGAGGCAGAGAGTAGACAATGGGGCAACCAACAAGCCGGGCGTGAAGGAGAACGCAACGCAACACATAGCACTATCTAAGACTGCATTTCATCACATAAACATATCCCTTAATAATTTTGTCGTGTGGTAGATTGTTGTAAGACGAATGTAGGTTTTAGAGAGTTTTGCTTGATGTCGTATAGGGTTTCAAAGAAAAGTCAATGATCCTTCCATTGCATAGCTCGACACAGCAGATGGCGCGCAAAAGCCGAAGGCAGCAACCGAGTGGCGTTTGCACGCTCTGCTGCCTGCATAATATGTGGCTATTCGCTGGAGCCAATGTCATGACCGGGGTGCTACCGGGTGGCGGGTTCACTGTCCGTCGGCGCGCAGACAGGGACGCTCCGGATCCGGCCTGACCGGTCGGTCGACTCGGGCTGCCCATTCGATCGGCCCAGTTCACCGATCGACCGATTGGAAGCCACCGGAACCTGGGGAGAGGGGGCAGCCGGCGGCGCGTGTTGCACGGAAGCACCGGCCGACCAGCGGCCCGTGGCGTTCTCTGGGTGTGTTCCTCAGAGCTCCGGCTTGAGGATGCCTTCCGCTGGCGGCCAGCGTCCTCTGGTCAGCAGGGTGTGTTCCTCAGAGCCACCGGCCGACTAGCGGCCAGCGTCCTCTGGTCAGCAGGGTATGTTCCTCAGAGCCACCGGCCGACCAGCAGCCCGCGGCGTCTTACCAGCAGGGTGTGTTACTCGGAACCACCGGCCGACTAGCGGCCAGCGTCGTCTGGCCAGAAGAGTGTGTCCCCCAGAGCCTCCGGCCTGAGGATGCCTTCCGCTGGCGGCCAGCGTCCTCTGGCCGGCACGGGGTGCTTTGCTCTGGCCAGCGGCCGAGGGCCGCCGACAGTCGGCGCGCCACCAACGCCAGCGACGCCGGGGACTCCGGCGGCGCCGCTCCATGCTCACTGAACCGGAAAGCGGCCACGGGCGGCTAACGGCGCCATCTGTGCCCGACCTTCTCTGCGCCGGCCATACTGTGCCGACGGCTGCGGTGCGCCTGCGGGCGGTCGTTCGCAGGCGTCACGCTGCCCAACAGCAGGTGCCACCGCTCCACCCGACCCCGCTCTCGGCCAACACAGCGCCGCGTACTGATCGGCAGGTGCCACTGCTCCACCCGACCCCGCTCTCGGCCAACACAGCGCCGCGTACTGATCGAAGCGCTGGCCACAGGGCCGGCACGCCAAAGACGAGACGATCCGGAGATGTGGCGTCGGTCGCTTCAGAAGCCACTTATCGCTGTGGTGGTCGTTGGAGAACGATGTGCAGTGCAGGAATGATCTTTGACGCTGGGGTGGGGGAAATTCTTAAGTGGTTTCTTGCCATTCATACCATGGGACAAGGTAAAAGCTACTCGACATAAGAGCTGCTGTCCTCGTGCTTCCTCCCTGCTTCTTTTTCAGAGCTATTCGATGGTATGTACCGGGCGTGACAACCTGGTGGGACTGGGCGGCCGGCCGCACACCTGACCTCCACACCTGCCAGGTGGCAGGGCGACCGTGGCGGCCGGCCCCACACCTGACCTCCACACCTGCCAGGTGGCAGGGCGACCGTGGCGGCCGGCCCCACACCTGACCTCCACACCTGCCAGGTGGCAGGGCGACCGTGGCGGCCGGCCGCACACCTGACCTCCACACCTGCCAGGTGGCAGGGCGACCGTGGCGGCCCGCCCCACACCTGACCTCCACACCTGCCAGGTGGCAGGGCGACCGTGACATTCGGCCACCAACCGACTAGGCCGACATGGGACACCCTGGTGAAACAATGGGCGGTCAGCCGGCCATCAGACCAGGCCGGCCGACAACGGAACCGTCAGCCGGTCCTCAGACAAAGCCGGCTACTCGCGTTGGCGCAGCTGGGGAGCCGGTTTCCGGTCATCCAGGCGTGTAGGTCGGGGTCGCGAGGACACTCGGCGCAGTGAGCTGGTCGTGGCGAGTTTCCGTCAGCGGAAATCCTGCTTTTGTGCCGTCTAGTTCTCGTGTCCGGAGCGAGACAAGAAGAATGTGAACGATATCATCAATTCCGAAGCGGAAGCATGTGCTCCGATACCATCGCTGAATGTTCCTGTGGTATTTTTTGGACAATTATACCATAATTTGGTATGTATTTAAGTTGTTCTTGCATCTAGATTTTCAGATAATGACAATCTGTCCATTAAGCCAAATCGTTGTTGAAACTTGCAAGCCTATACGTCAGTTTGCGGTCGGTGTCTGTCAATCTTTGCAATCCACACCGAGCATCTTTTTGGGAAAATAGACGCCCAAACGGTTATCATAAATGCCACAAGTCAAGTAGTTCGTGTACTAAGCATGAGTTGAGTCCAGAGCGTAGAGTAATTCCGGGATCGCAACTGAAACGTCAAGGTCGCACCGCACTGAGGGGGCTCAATTCACCCGACGATGAGCCCACGCATCTGATGTTCTCTTTAACTCGCGCAGCGCCATTGTGAGAGCCCAGGGGAATACCTGAACCCACCTTGCTATGCTCGCTTCATTGATTTGACCATGCGGGGACGGTGTCAGCACAGGGGCCGACTCACTGACCGCTGGTCGGCCGCAGGCCCGCAGGCCCGCAGGCCGCAGGCCGCAGGCTAGGCGCCATGGCGTCCGGCCTGGCCGTCAGCCGGGAGCGCCGCTAAGCTGACACTGGGGTGTATAGGGTGACGTTTAAGCGGTGCTCGCTGCCTCGCCATCATTTGACTCCGCATACAGTAGCGGTCTATGCTCTATTAGCGCGGCAATCACTCAACAGTTACGCGACGATGGCTCCTGCGGATGCGCCAGCGTTCCACAACCGGGCTAAGCACAGGCCGTAAAGCAGCCACTACTATCTGTCGAAAGAGAATGGTGAGAAAGCACGATGCACGGGCAACTGGCTTCCGGGAATTGCTAACGGATCATGCCACCACACTGGGAGATTATCTTTGTGAGTGACCAATGCTTTGCCTGTTTGCAGAAAGTGAATTCTCAGAGCGAAATCTGCTGCATGATTCAACTGTCGGAAGCACAAATTGCCTGTTAGCTTTCAAACCCCACTTAGCTCTTAGTCTAAGGAAGCATAATGATCATAATTTGACACGTCATGTTTGCGAAATGAGCAGGTTTAAACACTTCGCACTGGGGGACCTGGACACTGCAGCGATGCCGCCGGTCGGCAAAGGTTGTGACACGTCGCTGCCACACCACTGTTCGACAGCCGAAGCATCGTCAGGGTGTATTTGTGTGGTATACAGTCGGAGGCACACAATATTATATTGCCGTAGCATTCAGTCGGAGGCGCCAAACACTGCATTGGTGCTGAATTCAGCCCGGAGTGCCAAACATTGCATAGGTATTCGGCAAGAGGCACCAAATATTGCGTTGGTGTAGTATTCAGCCAGAGGAACCGAATATTGCACCTTGTGAGTAGGTGACACCACCGGAAACAATAGCTGGTTTCGTGTTGGTACAGGACCGGAGGAAATTACTTCAAATTTCATGTGCGCACCGTGCGTTAGATTATGGTTAACTACGTTAGTATTCAGTGCACCGCAGCAGGTCGTGAGAGCACAGTTTGCAGCCAGATCGCTCAGGCGGCTAGATTACAGTCTATCGCCCCGATCATTCAGTTTGTTAGAGCTCTAATCTGCATTTGAACCTATCTACCCCTTCTGTTTGTCGACAATATCTAAAAACGGGCAGGGATGCTCCAACGAAATATTATTCCCTTGTTGAACCTTGAGAAACACATCGCAAATAAAGCGATTAAAAAAAACGTTGCTAAACATTGACACTGCTTGGATGCAAAGTTGACCCATCGACCGCCGGCCAGTCGCCACAAAGGTTTTGTCGGATCGGTGGCGAGGAGATGAGGCGCGCCGACCCATCGGCTGACCTCGTTAGACCCTGAGGGCATTGATCTAGGATCGTAAAAGTTGACTGCGGCGAGTTCACTACAGCCGCAGTCTTTCCTCCAAGCTTTGCCCTCCTAGTTTCCGAAGATGTATGAGGTCCGCCTCTTTCGGTTTGCGACATGCTAGAGGTCTTTCTGCGCGCATGTTAAACTTCCCGTGAAATTATGCCGTGGAACTGGAGTTGACGGAGCGGATGGTGTGGTCAGGGTTCACGCAACAAGCCCTGCTTAGCATAAGACCTTGGTCCATAAACCCACCCATGTAGAATTACAACTAAATTTATAAATATAAGTGCAAGATAGCCTCCATACAGCGAAAGCTTTCAGTGTCGAATCATCATTGATATTCGCTGGAGAAAGCTCCAGTTTGATGAGCTAAAAACCTCCAGACTGCATCTTCACCTTCAGCAGAACATTGACTGGCGGGAGCGCGAGATCTGCAGGGTGTTGTTCAGGTGTTCCGATTATTACATGCAGCCACTGGCAGCTCACTGAGGGCTCGCCCACCTGGGTCGTCCTCGCTCAGCGGCTTCACGCACGTTCAACCAACACTACAGCATCGGGTCTCAGACTCAGGATTTTCGCGACAAACCCTGCTCACCTAAGCTCTGATCCGGTGAGGGCATTTCGTCAACCATCCAGTGTTGACTTCAAGGAAAGACATAAACACGTGATGTTTGCAATGCGGCGTAATGACGGCCAGCGCGTGTGTCAATACCCGTGCACCTCCGCGGCAGAAGAAACAGCAGGGTCGCGTCACGGGAGGACACTCACGTCTGGGGCTGGTGCTGCTCACGAGACTGACGTCCACGTCTGAGGCTGGCGCTGCTCACGAGACTGACGTCCACGTCTGGGGCTGATGCTGCTCACGAGACTGACGTCCACGTCTGGGGCTGATGCTGCTCACGAGAATGACGTCCACGTCTGGGGCTGATGCTGCTCACGAGACTCACGTCCTCGTCTGAGGCTGGCGCTGCTCACGAGACTGACGTCCACGTCTGAGGCTGGTGTTGCTCACGAGACTGACGTCCACGTCTGGGGCTGATGCTGCTCACGAGACTGACGTACACGTCTGAGGCTGGCGCTGCTCACGAGACTGACGTCCACGACTGAGGCTGGCGCTGCTTACGAGACTGACGTCCACGACTGAGGCTGGCGCTGCTCACGAGACTGACGTCCACGTCTGAGGCTGGTGCTGCTCACGAGACTGACGTCCACGTCTGAGGCTGGCGCTGCTCACGGGACTGACGTCCGCGTCTGAGGCTGGTGTTGCTCACGAGACTGACGTCCTCGTCGGAGGCTGGCGCTGCTCACGAGACTGACGTCCACGTCTGGGGCTGATGCTGCTCACGAGACTGACGTTCACGTCTGAGGCTGGCGCTGCTCACGAGACTGACGTACACGTCTGAGGCTGGCGCTGCTCACGAGACTGACGTCCACGACTGAGGCTGGCGCTGCTTACGAGACTGACGTCCACGTCTGAGGCTGGCGCTGCTCACGAGACTGACGTCCACGTCTGAGGCTGGTGCTGCTCACGAGACTGACGTCCACGTCTGAGGCTGGCGCTGCTCACGGGACTGACGTCCGCGTCTGAGGCTGGTGTTGCTCACGAGACTGACGTCCTCGTCGGAGGCTGGCGCTGCTCACGAGACTGACGTCCACGTCTGGGGCTGATGCTGCTCACGGGACTGACGTTCACGTCTGAGGCTGGCGCTGCTCACGAGACCGACGTTCACGTCTGAGGTTGGCGAGACTGACGCCCACGTCTGAGGCTGGTGCTGCTCACGAGACTGACGTCCACGTCTAGGGCTGGCGCTGCTCACGAGACTGACGTCCACGTCTGGGGCTGATGCTGCTCACGAGACTGACGTCCACGTCTGGGGCTGGCGCTGCTCACGAGACTGACGTCCACGTCTGAGGCTGATGCTGCTCACGAGACTGACGTCCACGTCTAGGGCTGGCGCTGCTCACGAGACTGACGTCCACGTCTGAGGCTGAGGCTGCTCACGAGACTGACGTCCACGTCTGAGGCTGATGCTGTTCACGAGACTGACGTCCATGTCGTAATTTGTCCAGAAAAATGCAACAAGTGAGCGGGCAGTCATGTGGCAAAAAGAGCCAACCGACGATGTGGAGAACTCGGGCAAGGCACCATTACCTGATTCACCTATTCACCCACCGTGAAATGTGTGTTTTACGGAGCCAGGATGGCGGGGATCGAATCGTCTCGCGTGGCCTGCTTCTATGCCGCATCTATTCGCCTCCTACAGGTGGCTTAGGGCCCCTACGCGTTTCTTCAGCGAAAGGTGGTGCACAAGCCGGGGGTCTAAAACAGCCATTTTGTGCGATAAGCTCATGGTAGCTACAGCGTCAGCGTGATGCGCTGCGGTTCTGTTGGGTAACTCGAGCAGTCAAACAATTTGCCAGTACAGACCACAAACTCGCCAAGTTTGTTAGCGTGGGACCTTGGTCGACGAGTGGCGTGTGTGCAGTGTGCACTGGTCAGCCGGAAGCGGTAACCGGCCTGTGCAAACGCACTGAAATGGCGCCTTCACTCGTGCACCAGTTCGCCTCCGTGGACGACCCGTGCACGTGACTCCGCAGACCCGCAAGAGCGGCAGCCGTGCCGGCGGGATCGGCACCGGTGCCCATTTTTCCGCCCGCCGACGACCGTTAGTTAACTGGGGCGAAGTGACGTCCCGTGGCGAGCCCACTGGCCCAGTGGCGAGAAACAGTGGCAGCCCATGGCGGGCCCACTGGCCCAGTAGGGGAGAAACAGTGGCAGCCCATGGCGGGCCCACTGGCCCAGTAGGGGAGAAACAGTGGCAGCCCATGGCGGGCCCACTGGCCCAGTAGGGGAGAAACAGTGGCAGCCCATGGCGGGCCCACTGGCCTAGTAGGGGAGAAACAGTGGTCTACTGCCGTGCAGTGGTGTCCCATGGCGGGCCCACTGGCCCAGTGGCGAGAAGCAGTGGCAGCCCATGGCGGGGCCACTGGCACACTGGGTAAGAAGCGGCAGCCTGCGACTGGCTGGCCGGCTGGCTTCCGGCCCGGTGAGAACTTGCAGCGGTAACTTTGACGAGTTCGACCTGTGCGGATGCGCCAGCGTCGATGGGCTGGGGTGAGGCAGAACCGCCGCCACCACTTTTTGCTGGCGGTGAAGTGGGGAGGAGCCAAGCCTGACCAGGGTGACCCTTCGGCATGTGACTGACTGAGCCGAACTTGTTCGTTCCGCGTCGCTAAGTGGCGTGTTGTGAACCGCCAGATGGCAGGGCAATTGAACGACCGAGGCGTACCCGGGCACCTTGTGAACGACCAGATAGCGGGGCAATTGTACGGCCGAGGCGTACCCGCGCACGCACCAAAGACAACGGTTAGATGCGATCGGGAACGCTATCGCCCGTAGTCCGCTACACACTGCTGGTGCCTCATTGTTAGTTGACAGAGAGGCACGACGAGTCTGCTCACACCCAAGCGCGAGAGCAGCAACACAGTGCTGATTTGAATTCTGACGAATCATCCGATCCGCCGTGCCGACTCCGATGAGGCTGGCCGCGGCCGAACACCTCGCGCGGGGCAGTGTGGCCCTGAGTGCGCCGCGTGCGCGACGCCTCCGTCGGCGTCCGTCACACCGCACCGGAAGCCGACGAGCGCGCCGGCGACCTTGTCCGTGACGCCACCCGGCGGCCGCCGGCGCCGCCCGCATGCTGCGGGTGTCGGGCGCGCCTGTGACGTCACGACGTCGACGCGCCGCCGGGCCGACGACGTGGCCCACGCACGTCTGGAGGCGTAGTTCGTCGTGCGTGCGCGTCGTACGAACGGAACACCAGCACCCTGCCCAGCTGTCGACCGTGACGTCTCATTGTACGCATCGAGGAGAAGCCCATGACTTCCGGTTTCTTGTGCGATGTGCGCTTAGATCGGACTCCACGTGGTCATTGATCGGCTGGTCGTGGCAGGGTGGTCTTTTATCGACTGGCCGTGACGAGGTAGTCCTCCGTCGACTGATTATGACGAGGTAGTCCTCCATCGACTGGCCGTGACGAGGTAGTCCTCCGTCGACTGGCCGTGACGAGGTAGTCCTCCGTCGACTGGCCGTGACGAGGTGGTCCTCCGTCGACTGATCATGACGAGGTGGTCCTCTGTCGACTGGCCGTGACGAGGTAGTCCTCCGTCGACTGGCCGTGACGAGGTAGTCCTCCGTCGACTGGCCGTGACGAGGTAGTCCTCCGTCGACTGATCATGACGAGGTGGTCCTCCGTTAGCTCATCGTGGTTGGATACTCGCCGGCCAGTGCCACTATTGCCGCTGACAGAGCGTCACCGATGACGTCATCACGGTCACCGGTTGTGTTCCGTTACGGCGCACGTACGGCTGCGGCCGGCGCTCGCACTCCGCGCAAAGTGTCGGTGGGCTCCTCCGACAACTGGAGCAGCGTCCGTGTCGGCGCGGCGACAGAGCAGATCCTGCCGCCGCTGCCCGACTCACCCGGTCGTGATTGATGCTGCGGACATGTGTCGCAATTCGTGCTGCGAACATGTGTCGCATACAGACCGCGTACGAAGATGTGTCGTAATCGATGCCACGGACGGTGGTGGTCGGTCGGCCTGGTGGGAAGCGGCGGCAGTCGGGCTGGTGGGAAGCGGCGGCAGTCGGGCTGGTCTCGGCGGCGGCTCGGTCGGCCTGGTGGGAAGCGGCGGCAGTCGGGCTGGTCTCGGCGGCGGCTCGGTCGGCCTGGTGGGAAGCCGCGGCAGTCGGGCTGGTCTCGGCGGCGGCTCGGTCGGCTTGGTGGGAAGCGGCGGCAGTCGGGCTGGTCTCGGCGGCGGCTCGGCCGGCCTGGTGGGAAGCGGCAGCAGTCGGGCTGGTCTCGGCGGCGGCTCGCCCGGCCTGGTGGGAAGCGGCGGCAGTCGGGCTGGTCTCGGCGGCGGCTCGGTCGGCCTGGTGGGAAGCGGCATCAGTCGGGCTGGTCTCGGCGGCGGCTCGGTCGGCCTGGTGGGAAGGCGGCAGTCGGGCTGGTCTCGGCGGCGGCTCGGTCGGTTGGTGGGAAGCGGCGGCAGTCGGGCTGGTCTCGGCGGCGGCTCGGCCGGCCTGGTGGGAAGCGGCAGCAGTCGGGCTGGTCTCGGCGGCGCCTCGGCCGGCCTGGTGGGAAGCGGCGGCAGTCGGGCTGGTCTCGGCGGCGGCTCGGTCGGCCTGGTGGGAAGCGGCGGCAGTCGGGCTGGTCTCGGCGGCGGCGCGGTCGGCCTGGTGGGAAGCGGCGGTAGCCGGGCTGGTCTCGGCGGCGGCTCGGTCGGCCTGGTGGGAAGCGGCGGCAGTCGGGCTGGTCTCGGCGGCGGCTCGGCCGGCCTGGTGGGAAGCGGCGGCAGTCGGGCTGGTCTCGGCGGCGCCTCGGCCGGCCTGGTAGGAAGCGGCGGCAGTCGGGCTGGTCTCGGCGGCGGCTCGGTCGGCCTGGTGGGAAGCGGCGGCAGTCGGGCTGGTCTCGGCGGCGGCTCGGTCGGCCTGGTGGGAAGCGGCATCAGTCGGGCTGGTCTCGGCGGCGGCTCGGCCGGCCGGCGGCCTGTAGTCCGGTGTCGCTCGATCAGTCGCACACGCACCGACCGGTTCGCAGCTGACGGCCGGCCGGACCGGACGGCGGTGATGACGAGGCAGAGGTGAAGTGTCGCAGCGACGACACGTCACCAGACACGAGAAGGCGCCACGCCGACGGGTGGCCGACGGCTCTGCCGTGCGGTGGCGGACAGACGGCGGCCACCACCGCCGCCAGCAGACGTCCACAGCGCGACCCGCACGCGGACCGATCTCGACAGGCCACGTTTTGTCGCGCGTAACGGTGCCGAACCAGTTCGGTTCATCTCGTCCTCCTTTCGAAAGAGCGTCTCACCCCACCCTCGTGGTATGTACACGAGGAGACACATAACTCACCGAGCCCTGGTGTTATCCTCGAACTACAAAATTTCCACTGTCTCGGCCACCCTGGCGCGGCGAGAGAGAGAGAGAGAGAGAGAGGGAGAGAGAGAGGGAAAGAGAGAGAGGGAAAGAGAGAGAGAGGGAAAGAGAGAGAGAGGGAAAGAGAGAGAGAGGGAAAGAGAGAGAGGGAAAGAGAGAAAGGAAGAGTGAGAGAGAGAGAGTGAGAGAGAAAGAAAGAGAGAGAGAAAGAGAGGGGGTGGAGAGAGGGAGAGAGAGCAGCATCAGGTGTGGCGTGTCAGCAGCGACGTCAAGGCAGCTGCTGACGCTCACCTCTGGCGTCAGCTCTGTGACACCAGAGTGACGCCAGAGGTGACGTCACCACAGTGACGTCACCTCTGGCCGTGTCAGCTGCCGGGCTGTGCGAGCCCGTCACAGAGTGCCGCTCCGGCGCCGCGCCGCGCAGCGGAACGTCCTCAGAAGTGGGTGACGCCGAGCGGACCAGCCAGCCGGCACCAAGAGCCCAATTCCCGGCCGCGGTGCGGCCGAGTTTTCCCGCAGATGTCCTGCAGATGACACACAAACGGCCCACGGACACACAGATAGGCCACAGGCGGCTCACAGACGGTCCACAGACGGCCCACAGACGGCCCACAGACGGCTCATAGACGGCTCACAAATGGCTCACAGACGGCCCACAGACGGCCCACAGACGGCCCACAGACTGCCCACAGACGGCTCACAGACGGCCCACAGACGGCCCACAGACGGCCCACAGACGGCCCACAGACGGCTCACAGACGGCCCACAGACGGCCCACAGACGGCCCACAGACGGCTCACAGACGGCCCACAGACGGCCCACAGACGGCCCACAGACGGCCCACAGACGGCCCACAGACGGCTCAAGACAAGACACAGACGGCCCACAGACGGCCCACAGACGGCCCACAGACGGCCCACAGACGGCCCACAGACGGCCCACAGACGGCTCACAGACGGCCCACCGGCACACAGACGGCCCACCGGCACAAAGACGGGTTACAGACGGCACACAAATGGTCCACAGACACACATACGGTTCACGGAGGCGTCCCAGCCGGCCCACAGAGGCCGCCCAGCGAGCGCCACGGGCGGTCTAGCCGCTCGCAAGTTGGTTGGGCGACACGACGACCATGGCCCGACCCGCTCCACTGGCGACCGCCACCACGACGAACGGAACACGCCAGATGGCTCGGGAAGCGGCTCAGCGACAGGCCACCGTTCACAAGAGGCGCCGCTGCGTGCGCTGGCGCCGGACTGGAGGGAATCAACACAGTCACGGTCTGCTCTGTGCTGCGGACTTCGGAGCCATGAGCGGGAGCGCAGGTGATGCGCCACCGACAGGACGTCGGGGGCGCCAGGATGGTGGCGTGTGCTCCGCTGATGGCTGGCAGGATGTCGGAGGCGCCAGGACGGTGGTGTGTGCTCCGCTGACGGCTGGCAGGATGTCGGGGGCGCCAGGACGGTGGCATGTGCTCCGCTGATGGCTGGCAGGATGTCGGCGGCGCCAGGACGGTGGTGTGTGCTCCGCTGATGGCTGGCAGGATGTCGGAGGCGCCAGGACGGTGGTGTGTGCTCCGCTGATGGCTGGCAGGATGTCGGCGGCGCCAGGACGGTGGTGTGTGCCCCGCTGACGGCTGGCAGGATGTCGGAGGCGCCAGGACGAGCTCCGCTGGTGGCTGGCAGGATGTCGGCGGCGCCAGGACGGTGGCGTTGCGCCGCTGATGGCCGTGCGACATGCAGCGGTGTCGCGGTAATTACAGCCACCGGCCGTCTGTCATTCTCGGAGCCGTCGCTCTGGGTGGTGTGGGCAGTAACTCGGCGGGGTCGGCGGCAAAAACGGTCGGACGCTGAGCTGCCGAGACGGTACTCTCCCCACGTCGGCCGACGCACGGCCAATTTACCTCCGTGGTGGGGCAATCCCGCGCACGCACCTCTCGGCGGGGAGGTGGCCGCGCCCGGCGGGAGTCTGGCTGCCGGCCGCGTCCTCCCGGAGGCGGTCTGAACAGGATCCGTGTCCGTGCGCGCTGCGGTTGGGCAGAGAGCGAAACGACGTGTTGCCGACCGTGTCGAGTTTCTGGTGGCGTTTTCATCGCCGGCGACTGCATTCTGTCAATCTCTCACGATGTTTTCCCAACGTCAACTGCTAATGACGGCTCTCGCACTAAGAGCGGAATAAATCACAACGTTTTGCCCTCTGACCGCATAAATAATCCAGTTCAAACATTCGACGGTGGAGCACCTCGACACCGCAACAACAGCCATGCACATAGCTGCTCGCACGTAAGCTACAACAAAGACGCGCGGCGCGATATCCATCAGACTGCCAGCCCACCGGCGCATCTCCCACATAAACATGTCCGCCGCGCGCAGGCCGCACACGGCCGCATTGCCGACACGATGCGTCCGCCGCGGTCGCGCGCAAAAAGTCGCGTTGCCGGCCGGCGGAAAACAAAGGGTGGCGCGCGGGAAAACGCCGGCGCTGTGTCGGCGCTCGACTAACGGGCCCAGAATGTCGGCCCGGCATTGGCGGCGGCCGCTGAGAGCATCAGATACAAATCGGCCGGCCGACCCGGCCCATTGTTGAAGCCGCGGAAAAAGCCGCGACGCGTCGAACCCGACCGGCACGCGCTCCGCGTCGGGTAAAAACGGCTGATTAGACGCGCCGCCGCGTCATAAGTGGAGTGGAACGTGGCGCGCCGCAGAGAGCGTTTCTCACGGTCGGCGGCACCTCCCGCGGCCCGAGTGCATCTGGTAATTTTTCCCGCGCCGCGACCGTGCCGTATTCGAAATGAGTTCAGCCGGGTGTTGGGAATGCCTGTCGGTGTGCCATTTACGGCGGCGGCAGACATCGGGAAAAGCCGAGTGTCCACGCGGGCCACATCGCAGTGGGATTACGGCTCGGTCGGGCATGTCGGCTGGGCTCCTTCCGAGGCGGCGCGCGCGCACATCGGCCGTCGTCGCCTCGTCTGGCTGGGTGTCACTAGACCGGCAGCGCTCTCGTCCGACGACATCCACACCAAATCCGACAGCATCCACACGCCACTGTGCAGTCCTGCTGATGTCCGAAAGGAGGCGCCGGCAGGTACGGCGGACGCCCTACAATTACCGCCCCGTCAGCCACGCTCGGCGACGGACAGAGCCCATTGGGAAAACTCTCACCCGTGGGAAGGCAATTTGGCTCGGCTCTCCTCCCCGGAACTACGTCATTGAACGCTTCTCACACTTAGTCAAAAATGCATGTTATCCCATCCGAGCACGCTATAATGGGGATGAGGGAAGGGGCGTGCAGTCTTTGTCGCGGCATCGATTTAGTGGAAAATTACCATCATCGAAGGTAATTTTCATCGAAGGCAAATCGAAGAGTGATCGTGACGTCAATATAAAGAAGATGTCGGAAGGATATGCGGGCATCAGTTGCCAGTAGCTTCGGCCTGGCACGGTGTTTTGATACATGCAAGGTCTTGGGTACGTTATTTTCATGCAACTCCGATAGAAATAATTGGATAGATAAAAATGTAAATAATATATATTGTCAAATGATCCCATGCGAAGCATATAACTGTAGCAGTCTTGCTTAGCGAGTAATGCACACACGGTACCTTCGACAAACACCGTCACCACAATGAAAAGTGGAATCATCTACGTGATGAAAACGTGACAATGGCGCAGGAACAACAAAACAACGTCACAATAGCATATAAGTACGAGCCATGTTCTCCATTTCGCCTGCTGACGTGACGACCATCGTTTCAGTTCCGCGATGCTCGGGATGTCGGCGCCGGACAGTCACAGGATGCAGAATGCTGTCCTCATCGCCGGAATGGTCGCAGCCATGTTCTCAGTGTGTAATGGTAAGTCCTTTTTCCAACACTTATCTTCAATATCAGATCGTTCATGACTTAGATAGCTGAAGCAAAATGCTAGATGAACTTATGCATCGTGTTTAATGGTGGCCGCAGTTTCTTGAACATAGCCGATGCGTCCGAAAATGTACAGTTGCACAAATATGATAAAATTCTCAAACTCAAAACGCCACCACGTGCACGACATTAAACACCTGAATAACCACATATACCGCTGCCTTGTTCTCCGCCACACATCTGACTGACCAAATCATATGGCTTGGAAACGTTCAGCTGTGCTGCAGCAAAACCGAACAGAACTAGCGGTGGAGATTCATGCTGCCTGTTTATATATATATATATGTATATATATATATATATATATATATATATATATATATATATATATATATATATATATATATATATATTACACGATGTGCTCCTCTCCGTTACTTGGAGCAGTTTGTGCGGCTGCCCATACCAGACAATGAATGTGCTGGAAGAGATGGCACTGCGCTCAACATTTATCACTGAACCGTCATATACAGTGACGTGTTGCTCCTCGTTCTCCCGTGCAGCGGCCGTTGCCTTTGAGAAGCTGACCGACATGGATTTCCGCGGCAACACCTACTACACCATTCGCAACCTGACGCTGTACGAGTGCCAGGGCTGGTGCCGTGAGGAGCCAGAGTGCCAGGCGGCCTCCTTCAGGTGAGTGCCGCTCGCCGGTCGCCAGATGACCCGGCTGCTGCGGCAGTTGCACATCCAGCTGCTGCGGCAGCTGGATGTGCAGCTGGTGCGGCATCCCGATGTTCTAGGTCCGCTGGAAATAACGTCCGGAAGACCAACTGCCACACGGCTGTGCTGGTAATCCGATCGCGAGATGCTTTGCAGAAGAGCAATTCTCGGGCACTTCGGGAGGAAGATTACATCACTCTGGTGAACAATCCAAATCGTCTTTTGATGATTCAGGCAGCATACGAGTCATGCATCCGGTCTTACTGGTCCATCTTCAAATCCCTCACAACTCAATCGGTAGCGTGAATCACCCTCCCCCCGGCCCGCCCGTAAAAGACCGTACCGCCGAACAGTTATATCCACATTCACGCCCCAGCCCGTCAGCGCTGTCGACACGACTAAGCGTCCAGTCAGCCGGCCAGCTCGGTCTGCCCGAGCGTCGGATAGGGCGTTGCCGTCAGGCCCTCATAGTCTGTGAGGCCCTCATAGTCTGTCGTGCGCCTGGTTCAGCGCACCTTGAGCGGTCACTTCCTGAGATGCCGGCGGCGGCGGCGCGACGGCGTTTTGCAGAAGCGGCCCGGACACACCGCCCGGCCGACCAGAACGGACGGGAGTCCGGCAGCCAACTGCGCCGCCGGCAGAGGGACCGGACGTTCCGCACCACCACCAGCCGCCGACAGAGGGACACTCCTCACCACTAGCCGCCGGCAGATGGACGGGACACTCCTCACCACCAGCCGCCGGCAGAGGGACCGTACGTTCCTCACCACCAGCCGCCGACAGAGGGACCAGACACCCAGCACCACCACCAGCCGCCGGCAGAAGGGCCGGACATTCCGCACCATCAGCCGACCAGCCGCCGCCGGCAGAGGGACCGGACACTCCGTACCACCAGCCGCCGACAGAGGGACCGGACACTCCGTACCACCACCAGCCGCCGGCAGAGGGACCGGACACTCAGCACCACCACCAGCCGCCGCCGGCAGAGGGACCGGACACTCCGCACCACCAGCCGCCGGCAGAGGGACCGGACATTCAGCACCACCACCAGCCGCCGCCGGCAGAGGGACCGGACACTCAGCACCACCACCAGCCGCCGCTGGCAGAGGGACCGGACACTCCGTACCACCAGCCGCCGCCGGCAGAGGGACCGGACACTCCGCACCACCAGCCGCCGGCAGAGGGACCGGACACTCCGCACCACCAGCCGCCGGCAGAGGGACCGGACATTCAGCACCACCACCAGCCGCCGCCGGCAGAGGGACCGGACACTCAGCACCACCACCAGCCGCCGCTGGCAGAGGGACCGGACACTCCGTACCACCAGCCGCCGCCGGCAGAGGGACCGGACACTCCGCACCACCAGCCGTCGGCAGAGGGACCGGACACTCCGCACCACCAGCCGCCGTCGGCAGAGGGACCGGACACTCCGCACCACCAGCCGCCGTCGGCAGAGGGACCGGACACTCCGTACCACCAGCCGCGGACACGTTGGTTGTCGCCGCCGGTCATCAGCACCTGTGGTGCGGCGGCCACGCCAGCCGACAGCCGTACCGGACATGGTCGCCACATTGTTCTTCCTATTTCGGTTCCTGTCCCGACTCCGACTCTGAATGCTCTCCCGACCACCGCTCACGGTCTTTGGCCCTGCTCTGACTTCTGCCCTGCCTAAGCTCCGGCTTGGGCTATTCTGGCAGCGATCTCCGCTATCGCTCCTGTTCTTGTTCCTGCTCCTGCTCCGGCTCCTGCCCCGGCTCAGACTCATGCCTCTGTTGCTCCTACTGCTGCTCCTACTCCTACTGCGGCTCAGTGATGTTACCTGTAGGGCTGAGACGGCGAGGCGTGACCTTGCGACGTCTTCCGTTGCAGCTTCGTGACGAATCCGCTGACTCCGGTGCAGGAGACGGTGTGTCTGCTGCAGAACGAGACGTCCGCCAACAACCCGTCCGCAGTGCCACAGCTGGCCATCAGCACCTACTACATGATCAAGCTCAGGTTACGCTCAGGTGAGCTTCCGCAACTGCCGCGTGTGACATCCCACCGCTCGCACTCCCCGCCCGGCGAGCCGTCAGCTTACGTAAGCCGCATGCGGACGCCTGCTCTGGGACAGGTTGCACGCGTGCGGCTTCCTCTTGACTCGCGTCCCCTGGGGAAAATACACCGACGCCGTGCCAGAGTTTATGAGGCGTGGAAAATTAGCCCCGTGAGAACGCCCACTTCCCTCCCTCAAAGCGCAACGGAAAGCCAAGCACAGTTAGGACATGGTAGCTGAGCGCGCGTCCCACGTCCGCGACTCACTCTCGAAGCCGGGCTCTGAAGACACAGTTAGGACGCGGCAGGCTTTGTAGCGCCACGCGGCACAATGGCACAATCACTCGCCGCGCAGGTGCCGTGACAGAAGTCGTAACGCCCCCGGGATGCCGTGACAATGACGATAGCGCTCAGCCGCCGACAAACGGTCAGCAGATTCACCGAGGAACACGCATGGCAAGTCCATTTTAACTTAGGTATGATCGCCTGTGATGAGACTGAGTTGTCGCCTACCTCGTCTAAATGAGCAATACGCTTATTTATTCATCCATACCATAGTTTCGCTTCATTTTTCGTTCATAGTTCATGCCAAGCAGGGAAGCCTGCCAAGTGCAAAGAACGCATTGTACAAAATAGAGTAATTTTATTACAGAAAAAAACTTTCAATTCCGTGGGACCTTCGAATGAAGAACGAAAAGTGGCACATCAGTACTGGTTGTTACCAGACATCACTCCTCCCAGGCAGGGGGCAAGGTCTGTTGCTGATTTAGTTCAGCGTGATGGGGTCTGGTGCTCACCCACTGCCAGTTCGGCTCGCTTGCAGTTATGCAGAGCATGTCCGCGATGTCCTCCATCCAGAGCTCGTGTGACCCAGTCGCGACAACGCTCCGCCCCAGCTGACACAGACTTGGTCTGACCTGCTCCATTTGCCGACACGTCCCACACGCGCCTCCACCCGCGACCGCCGCTCCGGCGGACCAGCCCGTGTTCGCTGTTTGCGGTGGTCGCTGCTCAGACGAGCCTGTGTCGCCCGGTGGTGGCGGGTGCTCTCGGGTGTACAGGTCGCCGGTACTCTAGGATGTGCATTGGTTGGTGCTCACGGGTGCGCCATGGCCTGTGCTCCGGGTGTACCGTGATCGGTACCCTTGGGTGTGTAGTAACTGGTACTGCAGAATGTACCATGACCGGTACCCTCGGGTGTACTGTGACCAGTTCCCTCGGGTGTACCGTGACCGGTACCCTCGGGTGTGCCGTGACCGGTACCCTCGGCTGTGCCCAGGCGCGCACCCAGAATTTTGTCCATGGGGGGGGGCCGGACCGAAAAGGCACTTGGCCGGCTCCAAAAGGCCACTTTGCGGCCCGGGGCACACTGGAAGGTCTGTTGACCCGGGGGGGGGCGTGAAAAAATGTTTGGCCAAAAGGGCAGTTTTGGGCCAAAGGGCACCTTTGGCACAGGCGGGGCACATAGGGCAGGTGATATTTGGCCTAAATTTGGAACATTCCGGCCAAGAGGGCACTTTTCGGTAAAAAGGGCACTTTTGGCCAAAAGGGCACTTTGGTCTCATGGGGGGGGGCCTGGCCCCTGCCCCCTCCCCCTCCGGTGCGCCTATGGCTGTGCCGTGACCGGTACCCTCGGGTGTACCGTGACCGGTATCCTCGGGTGTGCCGTGACCGGTACCCTCGGGTGTGCCGTGACCGGTACCCTCGGGTGTGCCGTGACCTTCACCCTCGGGTGTGCCGTGACCTGTACCCTCGGGTGTGCCGTGACCGGTGCCCTCGGGTGTACCGTGACCGGTACCCTCGACTATACCGTGACCGGTACCCTCTGGTGTGCCATGACCGGTACCCTCGACTGTACCGTGACCGGTACCCTCTGGTGTGCCGTGCCGCAGCTGTCGCTCCTAGTCGGCGCCCGGGTCGGTGCACGTCTGGGCAGCGGGCCGCAGCTGGTCGGCACGAGCCGTCAGGGGGTTGACCTCTCACGCCGCCGCCGTCGCCACCACCTGGCCAGCCAGTCCCCGGCAGGCAGTCGTAAAAGCTCACGAGTTGACGCTTCGTCGCCGCCGACCCATCCGGTGAACACTCTTCGTGACTAATGCTGAGCGCTGCAAAAGGCTGTCGACTTCTGTCTGCCGCTTTACGGGCGTGATATCAGTGAGTCGTGCAGGTCCTGCCCAGGAACCATTAGTATATCACGACATTTCCTGTATCGCAGCCGTGAGAGATATAGCGCAGAGCGCGCCCGGCTAATGAGGGTCATTTGTCGCTATGGCAACGGGACGTGGCACTCACTGACTGGCAGAAAGGCAGCCTGCCCGGTAACTGGACGTGGCGTCCACCAGTGGAGCAGCCTGCCCGGTAGCGGGACGTGGCGTCCACCAATGGAGCAGCCTGCCCGGTAACGGGACGCGACGTCCACCAATAGAGTAGCCTGCCCGGCAACAGGACGTGGCGTCCACCAGTGGAGCAGCCTGCCCGGTAACGGGACGTGGCGTCCACCAGTAGAGCAGCCTGCCCGGTAACGGGACGTGGCGTCCACCAGTAGAGCAGCCTGCCCGGTAACGGGACGTGGCGTCCACCAGTAGAGCAGCCTGCCCGGCAACAGGACGTGGCGTCCACCAGTGGAGCAGCCTGCCCGGTAACTGGACGTGGCGTCCACCAGTAGAGCAGCCTGCCCGGTAACGGGACGTGGCGTCCACCAGTGGAGCAGCCTGTCTGGCAACGGACGTGGCGTCCACCAGTGGAGCAGCCTGCCCGGTAACAGGACGCGACGTCCACCAGTAAAGTAGCCTGCCCGGTAATGGGACGACGTCCGGGACAGCCTGCCCGGTAACGGGACGTGACGTCCACCAGTAGAGCAGCCTGCCCGGTAACGGGACGCGACGTCCACCAGTGGAGCAGCCTGCCCGGTAACGGGACGCGACGTCCACCAGTAGAGCAGCCTGCCCGGTAACGGACGTGCCGTCCACCAATAGAGCAGCCTGCCCGGTAACGGGACGCGACGTCCACCAGTAGAGTAGCCTGCCCGTTAACAGGACGCGACGTCCACCAGTAAAGTAGCCTGCCCGGTAATGGGACGCGACGTCCACCAGTGGAGCAGCCTGCCCGGTAACGGGACGCGACGTCCACCAGTAGAGTAGCCTGCCCGGTAACGGACGTGCCGTCCACCAATAGAGCAGCCTGCCCGGTAACGGGACGTGGCGTCCACCAGTAGAGCAGCCTGCCCGGTAACGGGACGTGGCGTCCACCAGTAGAGCAGCCTGCCCGGTAACGGGACGTGACGTCCACCGACTGGCAGCAGAGTACCCCTGTACCGCAGCCCTTGCCTACCTTCGGAAGCTGAGCATGAGATCCAACTGAACTTCACGCAAAACAAAGTGATTGCCATGGTTAACCCGAGAGGAACTATTTTGATATGCCGTATGTTCCATAGAACCAGGAAGAATTAAGGTGAGTATTAATCGTGCTTTGTAAAAGTTTAAGAGACTATGCCTGAGTCTACTTCAATTATCATGGCAATGTTATATATGCTCTTTGAAGCAAATGAAACCTTCGGCCAGACGTCAACAAATGCTGAACTTTGTCTTACACGAAAACTCAGGGGGAACATTTTGTCACATTAACGAATGATTTAAGCAGCTTAGATATGGTCTTCTTTTAAGCGGATGGTCGTCTGATTTCGGAAAGTTTCATAGTATCCCTGTGGCCTTGCAACAATGAGATCGACCCGAAACGTAATTGCCTCCCTGCCCCTCACAATCCAAAATGTGTGGCGTTACTTTGTCACCCGGCACCAAAATTCCCAGTTAACCAATGTTCGAGAAAGCTAAGTTTGTCACCTGTGTGACAGAAAATTATCGCGAACGCCAGCTATATTTTATCATAAAAACAACTATAAAGTAAGTCGTGAGGAGTTCCAATACAATAACTCTTTGTATAATTCACTATCACGAGAATAGACGCTTGCACACGCAATGCACCGATAGGAGCATATAGTTACTGAAACCTTGCTGCACAGACTGGCCGCCTGTTTGCTTTGAGGTGCACCAAAATTAGGACATATGTGCGCGGCTGGAACTACAGCAATATCTCCGTCGTGATGATCAGAAAGTATCCCGTGACACGATCGATGTTCCCCGGGGCATGCGGCCGGGCCGCGCATGTACTAGCAGACGGTAATGGCTGACTCAGAGCAAGTCCTGTCTGCGAAGTCAATCCGACACACACCTATTCTACCTTAATACAAGACAGGTTAAGCGTCTTAAAATAATCTGAATTAAGCAGCTTGAATAAGCATTCCTTTAGCCGCGTGATTAGCCATTCTCAAGTTCAGCCAGCTGAGAATAAAAATAGCACCCAAGGCCTAGTAGTGTGGATACGTTTCGTGCATTTTTCGAATGCCCTATCTAAGTAGTTCATTGTTTTCGACTAAGTCAGGAAGTAAAATGTAATTGTCAGCCAGCAATTCATTCGCTGGCGCCGTTTGTCACTAAGGCTCAGTTATTTCTTGAACATTGCGCCGTGTTGCTAGTGTTGGGGCTTCCCAATTACATGCTACAGTTCTTGAGGCAATCCTTGATTAATTCCCAAGGAGCCATTCAGCCACAGGGTGTCATCGGAAACCACCCAGAGTCAATCGCCGAACAAAGGCTTCTTACGTCCGGGAGCAATGACTGAGCGGACAGTGTCTGAGCGGAAGTGATCGTTTAAGCCGCGAGCGCGCCGTCATCCCACCAGAGAGACAAACTGCCGGGAGGAGGCGTGCAGTGTGGCTGGTGAACCCTGGCATCGCCGGTCACGACGGAAGTTCCGGCTTCCGTCGCTTTGCACGTCATGGAATAGCTGCGCAGATCATTTCTTCGTATTTGAACAGCCAATGATGCTTCCTCATTAATCGGAGACGTGGTTCAATAACTGCAAATAAGTGATGAACTGTTGAAGGCGACAAATTTGCAAACCAGATGGTGGCATTCAGGAAAGATAAGTAGTGCCAGTAAAGGAAAGCCCTATGCTTTACATATTGTTTGACAACTTCGAAGAAAATAATGCAGCCTTTTATTGCTTGTCAAATTTCCAAAGGAAATTATAAGTAAATCCGACAATTTACAATGGACACATTTAGACCCCAGTAAAATCATCAATGAGCCCAATGTGCAAACTTCCACTGGGATAACCGTTGAAACCGTTTGGGTTAAACGTTCTAACATCAGAATGGTTGAAATTTTGGAATGCACGGGTCATTGAGATGTTTTTGGTCATGTTTCAGTCATTTGACCTGATAATAATGTTCAACCTGGCACTCGCTTAGGGGATATAAATCACCATTACGTACACAACGGGCTCTTGCTCGGGAACAAAACAATACGCAGGAGAAAAAAAATATTACGCTAAGTTAGGCTGAGATGAGCTTAAGCTAAATTAGGATAGGTTAGGTTAAGTTAGATGAAGTTAGCTAATTTTAGGTTACCTCGGTTGAAATCTACTCGGGAATATGGTGGAGTGTAATCTGCACGACCAGCACGGAAGCTATGCTTGATGTACTTTTACAATTTTGAACACACCAGCATGGTAGTGGGGTTTGTGTGCATCTACTTTGGACTAGTCACCTTATTTGAGGTCACATTTTTATCTCTTCATCTTGCCTTGATCACGTACATATGCACTCATTCTTAATTTTTAGTTCCGTCTTGTTCGATTTGTCTGTGCGAGTAAGTAGTAATTCGAGTATATACATGCATACATATATACATATATATATATACATATAATTATATATATCAACAACGCATTGTGCACATAAGCAGCATGCATATAAACAGCGCGAGGCCGTAACTTGACTTCGATCCGCACTGGTTCTCCACCTCAGGATTCCAAAACGCATTGCATTGACGTAATTTGCGCAACTAGCGTGATCGAAGTCGTGCTAAACGTCAAGGCGACATCGTGAATGCGTCGAGTATTATCTTTAAAAACGTCAGGAGGATGAGTCAAAATGACCCCTAGGCGCCGCCAAGGTTGAAACAAACTTACAATTCGCACGCGTTGGCAGCCTTCAGCTCTACGTTCTAGTATAATTGTGGAGTCAGAACTTGATCCCTGCCCAGAATTTCCTCACGACTCATTCTCCTCAGCGGGGACCGTCCATCGGCGGGCAGGGTATGCGCCTAGATTTCCGGATTTTGTTCCTATGCAGAGACGCAGGCTTTTTAGGTTCTTGTACAGAGCTAAGAGTCGTGGGCTAGTTTCGGAATGCCGAGCGATGGCAGACTGTGTTCTATAAGAACTACTCCAGTGTGGATCTGTGGTGGCGAGGTATGCTCCCGTGTTGGGGTGTGGTGGCCATGTATGCTCCAGTAGAGAGTTGTGATGGCCAGGTATGCTCCCGTGTAGAGCTTTGGCGGCCAGGTAGGTTGCTGTGTGAAGCTGTGGTGGTCAGGCAGACTGCTGTGCAGAGCTGTGATAGCCAGGCAGGCTGCTGTGCAGAGCTGTGGCGGTCAGGCAGGCTGCTGTGTGAAGCTGTGGCTGCCATGCAGGCTGCTGTGTGAAGCTGTGGTGGCCAGGCAGGCTGCTGTGTGAAGCTGTAGTGGCCAGGCAGGCTGCTGTGTGAAGCTGTGGTTGCCATGCAGGCTGCTGTGCAGAGCTGTGGCGGCCAGGCAGGCTGCTGTGTGAAGCTGTGGCTGCCATGCAGGCTGCTGTGTGAAGCTGTGGCGGTCAGGCAGGCTGCTGTGCAGAGCTGTGGCGGCCAGGCAGGCTGCTGTGTGGAGCTGTGGTGGTCAGGCAGACTGCTGTGTGAAGCTGTGGTGGCCAGACGGGCTGCTATGCAGAGCTGTGGCGGCCAGGCAGGCTGCTGTGTGGAGCTGTGGTTACCAGACGGGCTGCTGTCTAGAGCCGTAATCGGCGAGGCAGGCGCTCAGAGGGCCAGTGTGTAACGGCCCTGGCCAGCCAACCGTGACGGTGGATCGAAGAGACTGTTGACGAACGCGACAAAGTGGCCCTTCTCGCGGATTCAAATGGAAATTCACACGGCTGAGCACCGATATTTGCACCAGTTCTCACAATCCCGGCACTCGGTCGACTCCCGGACAACATCCCGTCACGTCACGGTAATCGAATCCCGTCGCGGTGGATATGGGTCACCCTGTGACTGTGCCGCGTGCGCGTGCGTGTGTGTGCGCGTGTGAATCTGACCAGCCTGCCGCCGTGCAGACGATACCGGTGTATCGCCTGTGTCTGGCTTCGTCTCGCGGCGGCCAGCTGCCGTGCGCTGACGATCGCGCCCCGTTTCAGAAAAAGTGTGCAACCGGCCGTGGACGTTCGAGCGGCTGCCGCGCAAGATGCTGCGCGGCCTCGACAACGCCCTCATGTTCACCTCCACCAAGGAGGCCTGTCTCGCCGCCTGCCTGAACGAGGTAAGGCCCCAGCGCGGCGGCCGGACGCCGCGGCAGACGTCCGTGCGGCGCGTGGCCGAGAGTGGCCGTCGGCTGTGACGCAGCAGCTGTCGGGCGCCGTCTTCCGCAGACGGAGCCGACGCCCGCCAGCGGTCGCACACGCTGCCAGTCCGGTTCGTCGACCGCACACGCCGCTGTGCGCCTCGCCGGCGCCATGTGTCGACGACGGGAGGAGCGGTCTCGTCGGGTGAAGGTCTCGGTGCGGGCGGCTCTCGGGCCTTGCCCGCGGCACTGCACTGGAACCGCTACCCGTTTACGCCCGCTCCCAAGTGCCTCTTGTTGATGGAAAAAGTAGCCTGCGTTGCGATTATTCCGCATCATTAAGGCCATCGACGCAATTGAGCCAGCCCTCCCAGCCCATTCTCTCCGTCGTCCTGCGGTCGGCATCTTAACGGCCAGGTCTTGCTTGTCACGACTGCCGCTACCTGCTCCGCTAAGCGATCAGCGGCCGGCCGAGAAGGCCCATTACGGCGGCAGCTCTGCGATTCAATTATGTCGGCGCTCGAGACTTCCTGTGCGGTCGGCCGGGTATTGTACGGTATTGTAGGACATTGCAGGGTATGGTATCGTCACGTGTACTTGACATTGAGGAATATGGTACCATACTGTAGGCTATTGTATGGTATTGTAGGGCATATGGTTATGTTATAGGTTATCGTAGGGTTTTCTAGGATATTGTAGGGTATTGTAGGGTATCGTAAGTTGTTGTCGGCACCGGCTGACTGAGACGGCCGGGCATTGTCGGCACCGGCGTAGACGGTGGCCGCTGCTACTGGGACGGCTGGGAAAATGGATGCATCTAGATATTTATACTCTGGAATTAGAAAAGCGAAGTTGTTGGCCCATCCCGTGTAGAGATTATAATTTGCTGTTTATTTTATTTGGAATTATAAGCTTATTTTAGCACTTTTCATCGTTCTGCCTAAATATGAGATGCAAAGTAGGAAAAATGCGATTCGGAACAACGAAAGTGGGCATCCAAGAACTCAAACATCCGAGATGAAAAAGACTCAGTTGTTTTCCATGATTATATGGTTTGCTCCTACAGGATAGAAAGCCCGAATATAATAACCCGTGTGTTGGAGTATGTGCGGATTAAGTAGCAATGAGCTTGCACCAATTCATTATGAAGCAGCAATATTCCTACACCAATTAATTGCCAAGCGATTCAATGCAGTCCTGGACAAAAGAGACAAAAGAGAACAAAAAGAGCATTGTTTTCCGGAGAGTGCGCCGTTCGGGATGACAAACGTCGAACCCGAGGCAGATGCTCCGGCCATTGTTGGTAGGCGAGCCGGGCGGAGCAGGGCGGCCGGCGGCGCCGGCACCGACCGGGTCAACTCACGGGTCACCTGCATGATAGGCGGGCCCGTCGGCTCCGACACGGGTCCCGTTAATGAGACACCGCCGCCGCCGCCTCCAACAGCCAATTGATTTCGTGGCGGGGCGGTCGGCCGCAACGGCGGGCCCGGTCGAGCTCGTTTGTGACCGCGAGTGGACAGTGGCGCACCAGCAGGCGAACTGGGCCCGCGCCGCCGACCCGCCTCGTGACGAGTTGCTGTCGCGGGAGCTGCTCGTGCTGGCGGTTGGCTGCCGTCAATGTCACACGGTGTACGCCGACGCCACAAACGGCACGATCGTGTGAAGTGACCGACGTTTTAGGAGTATGTACCCAAGCTATTTGCATTGGGCCATGTCGCTTGACAGCATGCGTTCAAATTACGTATTAAATCCAATTAAGTATTCAATGCAGTTGAGTAGTAGCTTGGAACCAGCAACTACTGAAATGTACAAAATACTTCAACCACTTGGATGTGTTCTAAGCTCGGTACTTGGTTCACCTGGTGGTATGTTGGCAATATTTATTCATGGAAGCACGCACCGAGCACGCGGGATGTTTGCGCATTCAGACATAATTTTTCGTTTCACTCCGCACACTGTTTCTAGTGCACGAGTTGTCGGACGTCTATTACATGCCGGATGCACTTCCATGGCACACACATTCTCAGGTGCTCGATGAATTTCTAGATTATTACTTTTATTTTGAATAACAAGTGTCATTGAATTCCAATGGAACGTTTAACTTTTAATTGCATGTTAAAACACTTTCGTGGTTCTCCAAGCTGGGCTGAAATAAATGAAGATAAAATAAAACTTCGGCGGATTGGTAGACATAGGCCAGATTTATATTACAACATGAGCAATGCACGAATTCAACAGCAATTCAATCAATGTGTGGTGTGACAATGGGTGGCAAGCGATGTGCAGCACGACACTGAGGTCGGCAACGGCCTGCATCATGACAGCGTAGCCGGAATTTAGGGTGTACATTATGGCGCTGTGATGCAGTCGCTGTGCATTATGGCAGTATGACTGTCAGTAGGAGTGCACAATGACAGTATGACTTTGAGAACCTCTGCCTTTGAGAACCTCTGCCTCACCGGTGAGTGCTCCACCAGAAGAGCTCGTACATCATGACAGCGTGGGCGACAGTCGATATGCACTGCGAGTATGCCATTACGGTGGGTTGTCGGTGTGCACTAGGCTAGTGTGGTCGGCAGTAGGTGTGCACTATGGCAGTGTGGTCGGCAGTCGGTGTGCACTGTGACAGTGTGGGCGGCCGTTTCAGGGACGGTTCCCATGCCGGTCGTGTATGCCGTTTAGGGACGTCCGTGCCGGTCGTACAGTGTGGGCGGCCGTTTCAGGAGCTGCACCGTGACAGTGTGGGCGGCCGTTTCAGGGACGATACCCGTGCCGGTCGGAGTGCACGGTGACAGTGTGGGCGGCCGTTTCAGGGACGGTTCCCGTGCCGGTCGTGACAGTGTGGGCGGCCGTTTCAGGGACGATACCCGTGCCGGTCGGTGTGCACGGTGACAGTGTGGGCGGCCGTTTCAGGGACGGTTCCCGTGCCGGTCGGAGTGCACGGTGACAGTGTGGGCGGCCGTTTCAGGGACGATACCCGTGCCGGTCGATGTGCACGGTGACAGTGTGGGCGGCAGTTTCAGGGACGGTTCCCGTGCCGGTCGTGACAGTGTGGGCGGCCGTTTCAGGGACGGTACCCATGCCGGTCGGATGACAGTGTGGGCGGACGTTTCAGGGACGGTTCCCGTGCCGGTCGGCGGAGTACAGCTACATGTCGCTGCAGTGCCGCCTATCCGAGCAAGACCGACGCTCTGTCGACGAGACCATCGAGATGGTCGACTCCGACGAGATCGACTACTTTGAGAACCTCTGCCTCACCGGTGAGTGCTCCACCAGAGGAGCTCGTGTGTCGCCGATGTATGCACTGCATCGCTTTGCCAACCTCGAATTTGGTGGTGAGCGATGTTCGTAGATTTGGGGACATAGCTAGAGGTTCTTTTGAGCTGCTGGCGTATGAATACTGATATAGTGGGACGTAATCGGCGTTTAGCAGTACCATAGGCCTCACTGAGTGGACAAAATATTTGCAGGTACCCAGTGCACGCTCAGTAATTTGACTTCTTAATGTTATAACATCAGTGTACTTAGCTGCCCATAACTGGTCGACCAGCGATGTCTAATTTGAAGAGATTTAGCAAGGGAACAACATTTTAATTAATTTCAAACTACCATGGAAACCGAATATATTGAATAGTAAAACAGCAGCTGGGTTTGGGAACCTGGTTACGCGGTTGCACACACGTGCGCGGTTTCCATTGTACGACAATGACTTCTCGCTGCTGAATACCATCCCATTTTCAATGGAGAAGCAGCTATTGGAAATCAGTTTACGTCTCGGCAAGCTTCAAAACATTTCGCGACATTTTACGACAAGAAAAAGATGGTGAGCCCGACACATGAGTACTTAATGTGTGTGGTCACCTTCACATCACTGAACTTGCATACACTCCTGACAATATAATCGCTATGCTTGTAACCTACACCCACCCAGCAAGAACACTAACAGCTTTTCTCCAGCATAATTGACAACAGCACCGCCTCTAAGTGTTCTCCAGCGCTGCAAAGCGTAGTAGTTAGCACCCACTTGAAGCTGCCGCACAAACCGGTGCTGTTCATCACCGCGATGCACTCCTCTTATAATGCTTTGTGGCGTTGGCCATGACTAGATAACGGCTGTAACCGGAGTGAAATTTGAACTTCGAGACAATTCAGGCTCTGTAGCCCGGCTCAGCTCGACCAACCCCGCCAGGGGTCGTGCACGACAGTGGAGATAAGGATCGCTTTGCATTGCAAACACCTGCTTGTAAAACCATGTGCAGGGAATGGGCATTCGCTGCAGCGTCCTGTGCCGCCCCGTTATCACATGCTCGGAGATGATGGCGCGCTCGGCACCAACAGACCACGACATTGTGCACATGAACAGCAGGCATGACCGCTGGGAATGCACGAGTCGTATCAAATTGATTCGGCAATGAAGGGTGTTCGGGGCGGCTGGATGTCGTGCTGCCGTCGGCGGGTCTTACCTCCGCTGAATATCATACCGCCGTCGGCTGGTCTCACCTCCGCTGAATATCATACCGCCGTCGGCTGGTCTCACCTCCGCTGAACCGTCTGACCTCCGCTCGAATATCATCCGCCTCGGCGGGTCCCCCGCTGATATCATACCGCCGTCGGCTGGTCTCCCCTCCGCTGGATACACCCGTCGGCGTCGCCTCCTCTGAATATCATACCGCCGTCGGCTGGTCTCACCTCCGCTGAATATCATACCGCCGTCGGCGTGGTCGGACCTCCGCTGAATATCATACCGCCGTCGGCTGGTCTCACCTCCGCTGAATATCATACCGCCTTCGGCGGGTCTCACCTCCGCTGGATATAATGCGGCCGTCCGGTGGAATGCCACCAGAATGTCGCCGTTGCGTCAGTGAACATCAGTGGGGTGTGTGCTTCCCGACCGCCGACTTGGGTGGAATTCTGCTCATCCCGTTGTTTAGCAAGGCACGTGCGGTCCGACACGTCAGTCTAACACGTCAGTATGACACGTCAGTTTATCACGTCAGTGTAACACGTCAGTCTAACACGTCAGTCTAACAAGTCAGTCTAACACGTCGGTCTAACACGTCGGTCTAACACGTCAGTATACCACGTCAGTATACCACGTCAGTCTAACACGTCAGTCCAACACGTCAGTCCGACACGTCAGTCCGACACGTCAGTCCGACACGTCAGTCCGACACGTCAGTCTGATACCTCATTCTGATACCTCAGTCTGATACCTCAGTCTGATACCTCAGTCTGATACCTCAGTCTGATACCTCAGTCTGATACCTCAGTCTGATACCTCAGTCTGATACCTCAGTCTGATACCTCAGTCCGACACGTCAGTCTGATACCTCAGTCTGATACCTCAGTCTGATACCTCAGTCTGATACCTCAGTCTGATACCTCAGTCTGATACCTCAGTCTGATACCTCAGTCTGATACCTCAGTCTGATACCTCAGTCTGATACCTCAGTCTGATACCTCAGTCTGATACCTCAGTCTGATACCTCAAGTCTGATACCTCAGTCTGATACCTCAGTCTGATACCTCAGTCTGATACCTCAGTCTGATACCTCAGTCTGATACCTCAGTCTGATACACCTCAGTCTGATACCTCAGTCTGATACCTCCAGTCTGATACCTCAGTCTGATACCTCAGTCTGATACCTCAGTCTGATACCTCAGTCTGATACCTCAGTCTGATACCTCAGTCTGATACCTCAGTCTGATACCTCAGTCTGATACCTCAGTCTGATACCTCAGTCTGATACCTCAGTCTGATACCTCAGTCTGATACCTCAGTCTGATACCTCAGTCTGATACCTCAGTCCGACACGTCAGTCGGCGTCCGCGAAGCATCCGGCGGGTTGATGACTAAGTTGACAATGGCTTATCCAGATGAGCTCCGTCATGGCGTGACCGGCTAGGGACCAGCGTGACAGGCTAGGGACTAGCGTGACGGGCTAGGGACTAGCGTGACAGGCTAGGGACTAGCGTGACGGGCTAGGGACTAGCGAGACGGGCCAGGGACTAGTGTGACGGGCTAGGGACTAGCGTGACGGGCTAGGGACTAGTGCGACGGGCTAGGGACTAGCGTGACGGGCTAGGGACTAGCGTGACCGGCTAGGGACTAGCGTGACGGGCTATGGACTAGCGTGACCGGCTAGGGACTAGCGTGACGGGCTATGGACTAGTGTGACGGGCTAGGGACCAGCGTGACAGGCTAGGGACTAGCGTGACGGGATAGGGACTAGCGTGACGGGCTAGGGACTAGTGTGACGGGCTAGGGACTAGCGTGACGGGCTAGGGACTAGCGTGACGGGCTAGGGACGACGGCGACACCAGTCGGTGATCTTGCCAGGGTTCGGCTCAGATGCACTGCACGGTTTGTCAGGGTCACCTGTGTGCCTGAGTAACGTATGACCCAACAGGCGCCCCCAGCACGCGACTGACTTAAGAGGTGCACCCAACTCTCGGTACATTGCATAGCCAAGCAGCAGTTCCGTGTCATAGCTCCGTTGAGCACGTTATGACGGCGCGGGGTCCTGCTGCGACTGGCGGGAGACGTCACAGCACACATGACG